>JABEVN020001053.1:0-26597 GCA_013146195.2 Codonopsis lanceolata | reverse complement strand
TTTTTAGAACATGATTATAAATTGATTTGAAATTATATTTTATATTTTAATACTTTCTTAATTTTTAAGCTAAATAATTAACTTGGTTTTGAAAATCATTTGTTTAAAAAACAATTTATTAGTAACAAAATGTGTAAATTTTATTTTTAATTGAATTCTTTAAATAACAAATCTCAAATATTTAAAACATTATTTAATAATATATCATTCATTAAAATGATTAACATCAATATAATTACAAAAATTAAAATATTCACATTAATTTTAAGCGATTTGATCAGTGAACAAATTGACCATTTTGAGAAATTTGATGTATTTGTTTGTCTTGATTAATTTATTATAAGATAAAAGTTTTATTGTTAAGATTTTTTCTTAATTTATGTTTTCAGTTTAAATTTTTTTAATACTTTAATTTAATTTAATAAAAGTATTAATAAATAATGCATAATATAATATTATTAAATTATCAATACAATTTAATTTAGTTAATTTAGTTAAATAATATTATTTAATGTACAAATCTTGTTAAATCTTTTTTTATCTGAATTTAATTTATTAAATAGATAAAACAGTTTTATTTGATTTTTTTTTGTTAATTTATGTTTTTCAATTTATAGCTTTATATTTAATTTAATTTAATAAAAAGTGTGTGTCGTAGATAATACATAATATAATATTATTAAATTATCAAATACAATATAATTTAGTTAATTAGTTAAATATTATTATTTATTCTTTCACAATCTTGTTGTCTTTGTTTATCTTGGATTTAATTTATTAAATAGATAAGCAGATTTTATTTGATTTTTTTCTTAATTTATATTTTTCAATTTATAGCTTTTTATCTTTAATTTAATTTAATAAAAAAAAAATTGTGTAATGCGTAATGCATAATATAATATTATTAAATTATCAAATCAAAATTTAATTTAGTTAATTTAGTTAAATAATATTAGTTAGTCTTTCACAATCTTGTTGTCTTTGTTTATTGTTGAATTTAATTTATAAAATAGATAAAACATTTTTTTATTTGATTTTTTTCTTAATTTATATTTTCAATTTATAGCTTTTTATCTTTTAAGTTAAGTTATGTTAAGTTAAGTTAAGTTAAGCTACGTTAAGTTAATTAGAGTTACGTTAAGTTAAAAAAAAAAAAAAAAAGTTAAGTTAAGTTAAGTTTTAGTTAAGTTAAATTCGTTAAGTTAAGATTAAGTTAATTACATTAAGTTAAGTTAAGTTGCAGTTACGTTAAGTTAACTTCGTTCGAAGTTAAGTTAAAGTTAAGTTAAGTTAGAAGTGCGTTAAGTTAAGTTAAGTTCGTTGCTTAAGTTAAGTTAAGTTAAGTTACGTTAAGTTAGAAGTTAAGTTACGTTACGTTAAGTTAAGTTAAGTTAAGTTAAGAGTTAAGTTACGTTAAGTTAAGTTAAGTTAAGTTAAGTTAAAGTACGTTATTAAGTTAAGAAGTTAAGTTGAAGTTAAGATTAAGTTAAGTTAAGTTAGTTAAGTTAAGGATTAAGTTAAGTTATAGTTAAAGTTAGAAGTTAAGTTAAGTTAAGTTAAGTTAAGTTAAGTGCGTTAAAGTTAAGTTAAGTTTAATTAAGTTGCGTTACATTAAAAGTTAAGTTAAGTTAAGTTAAGTAAATAAGTTGCGTTAAGAGTTAAGTTACATTAAGTTAATTGGTTAAGTTAAGTTAAAGATTAGAGATAAGTTACGTTAAGTTAAGTTAAGTTACGGATTAAGTTAAGGTTTTGATTAAGTTAAGTTAATTAAGTTGAAGTTAACGTTAAGTTAAGTTAAGGATTAGATTAACGTTACATTAGTTAAGTTAGTTAGTTAAGTTATATTAAGTTAAAGTTAAAGTTAAGTTATTAAGTTAAGTTAAGTTAGAAGTTAAGTTAAGTTATATTAAGTTAAGTTAAGTGAGGTAAGTTAAGTTAAGATTAAGCTAAGTTAATTAAGTTAAGTACATTGAGTTAGAAGTTAAGTTACGTTAAGTTAAGTTAAGTTAAGTTAAGTTAAGTTAAAGTTACGTTAAGTTAAGTTAAGTTTGGTTAAGTTAAGTTAAGTTAAGTTGCGTTAAGTTAGGAGTTAAGTTAAGTTAGAAGTTAAGTTACGTTAGATTTAAGTTAAGTTAAGATTTACGTTAAGTTAAGTTAAGTTAAGTTCGTTACATTAAGTTAAGTTAGTTAGCGTTACGTTAAGTTAAGAGTTTGTTAAGTTAAAGTTAAGTTAGTTAAGTTAAGTTAAGTTAAGTTAGGATTAAGTTACGTTAAGTTAAGTTAAGTTAAGTTAAAAAGTGAATTAAGTTAAGTTAATGTTAAGTTAAGTTAAAGTTAAGTTAAGTTAAGTTAAGTTAAGTTAAAAGTTAAGTTAAGTTAAGATTAAGTTAAGTTATAAGTGCGTTAAGTTAAGTTAAGTTAAGTTAAGTTAATTAAGTTAAGTTTAGATTTAAGTTAAGTTAAGTTAAGTTAGGTTAATTAAGTTAAGTTAAGTTGCGTTAGTTTAAGTTAAGTTAAGATTAAGTTAAGTTAAGTTAAGTTAAGTTAAGTTAAAATTTAAGTTATGTTATGTTATATTAAGTTAAGTTCGTTAAGTTTAAGTTAAGTTAAAGTTAAGTTAGTTAGAAGTTAAGTTAAGTTAAGTTAAGTTAAGTTAAGTTAAGTTAAGTTAAGTTAAGTTAAGTTAAGTTAAGTTAAGTTACGTTAAGTTAAGTTAAGTTAAGTTAAGTTAAGAAATGCGTTACGTTTAAGTTAAGTAAGAAGTTAAAGTTAAGTTAAGTTAAGTTAAAAGTTAAGTTAAGTTAAGTTAAGAAGTTAAGTTAAGTTAAGTTTAAGTTAAGTTAAGTTTAAGTTAGTTAAAATTAAGTTAAGTTAAGTTGCGTTAAGTTAAGTTAAGTTAAGTTTAAAGTTAAGTTAACGTTACGTTTAAGTTAAGTTAAGTTAAGTTAAGTTAAGTTGTTAATTAAAGTTAAGTTAAATTGAAGTTACGATTAAAGTTGTTAAGTAGAAGTTAAGTTAAGTTAAGTTAAGTTAGAATTAAGTTAAGTTGAGTTAAGTTAAGTTAGTTAAGTTAAGTTAAGATTAAGTTGAAATTGCGTTACGTTTAAGTTAAGAAGTTAAGTTGCGTTAAGTTTTAGTTAAGTTAAGTTAAGTTAAGTTAAGTTAAGTTAAGTTAAGATTAAGTTAAGTTAAGTTAAGTTAAGTTAAGTTAAGTTAAGTTGTAATGTGAATGTTTTAATTTTTGTAATTATATTGATGCTAATCATTTTAAGTTTTATTGATATTATATTATTAAATTAACATTTCAAATATTATTTTTTAATTTAAATTTCAATTTAAGTTAACGTTACGTTAAGTTGTAATGTGAATGTTTTAATTTTTGTAATTATATTGATACTAATCATTTTTATTATTGATATTCTATTATTAAATTAACATTTTAAATATTATTTTAATTTAATTTCAATTTAAGTTAACGTTACGTTACGTTAAGTTAAGTTAAGTTGTAATGTGAATGTTTTAATTTTTGTAATTATATTGAAGCTAATCATTTTAATTATTGATATTATTGATGCTAAGTTAAGCTAAGTTAAGTTAAGTTAAGTGAAGTTAAGTTAAGTTGCGTTACGTTAGTTAAGTTAAGTTAAGTTAAGTTAAGTTAAAGTTAATATTAGTTAAGTTAAAAGTTACGTTAAGAAGTTAAGTTAAGTTTACGTGCGTTAAGTTAAGTTAAGTTAAAATAAGTTACGTTTAAATGAAGTTAAGTTAAGTTAAAGCTAAGTTAAGTTAAGTTAAGTTAAGTTAAGTTAAGTTAAGTTAAGTTACATTTGGTTTAATTAAGTTAAGTTATGTTAAGTTAAGCTAAGTTAAGCTAAGTTAAGTTAAGTTAAGTTAAGTTACTTTATGTTACGTTAAGTTAAGTTAAGTTACGTTACGTTTAAGTTAAGTTAAGGTAAGTTAAGTTAAGCTAAGTTAAGTTAAGTTAAGTTAAGTTAAGTTAAGTTAAGTTATTAAGTTAATGTTACGTTAAGTTAAGTTAAGTTAAGTTGAAGTTACGTTTAGGAGTTAAGTTAAGTTAAAGTTAAGTTAGAAGTTAAGTTAAGTTAAGTTAGCTAAGTTAAGTTAAGTTAAGTTAAGTTAATTAAGTTACGTTTAAAGTTAAGTTAAAATTTAAGTTAAGTTAAGGGTTAAGTTAAGTTAAGTTAAGTTAAGTTAAGTTAAGTTAAGTTAAGTTAAGTTAAGTTAAGTTAAGTTTAAGTTGAAGTTAAGTTACAGTTAAGTTAGTTAAGTTAAGTTAACGAACGTTACATTACGTTAAAAAGTTAAGTTATGTTACATTACGTTAAGTTAGAAGTTAAGTTGCGTGCGTTAAGTTGCGTTGCGTTATGTTACATTATGTTTCGTTAAGTTAAGTTAAGTTAATCTATGTTACGTTACGTTAAGTTACGTTAAGTTAAGTTGTAATGTGCATGTTTTAATTTTTGTAATTATATTGATGCTAATCATTTTAATTATTGATATTATATTATTAAATTAACATTTCAAATATTATTTTAATTTAATTTCAATTTAAGTTAATGTTACGTTAAGTTAAGTTAAGTTAAATTAAGTTGTAATGTGAATGATTTAAAGTTTGTAATTATATTGATGCTAATCATTTTAATTATTGATATTATATTATTAAATTAACATTTCAAATATTATTTTAATTTAATTTCAATTTAAGTTAACGTTACGTTAAGTTAAGTTAAGTTAAATTAAGTTGTAATGTGAATGATTTAATGTTTGTAATTATATTGATGCTAATCATTTTAATTATTGATATTATATTATTAAATTAACATTTCAAATATTATTTTAATTTAATTTTAATTTAATTTAAAATATTATTGATATTTTATATTAATTAGAATTTAAGTTAAGTTAAGTTGTAATGTGAATGTTTTAATTTTTGTAATTATATTGATGTTAATCATTTTAATTATTGATATTATATTATTAAATTAACAATTCAAATATTATTTTAATTTAATTTCAAATATTATTGATATTTTATATTAATTAGAATTTAATTTCAGATTATTTTCGGTGATGGAATTTTTAAAATTAAGCTAAAGGTCACCTTTAGCGGCGGAATTTTATCGTCCTTAAAATCATTGAAAATATATAATTAAATGAAATATTCGTGACTGAAAATTCCATCGCTAAAGGTGACCTTTAGCGCGGAAAATTCCGTCATTGATATTCCTATTTAATTTCATATTATTTTTTCGGCGTGAAAACAAATCCGTCCTTTGATTATTTAATTATTTAATTTCAGATTATTTTCAGCGACGGAAAATTCACGTCACTTGAATATTTCTAATTTAATTTCGATTACTTTTAGCGACGGAAAATTAAAATTCATTTCCGTTGTTGATTCTCAATTAAATTGATTAAAAGTAAGCTAAAGGTCACCTTCAGCGACGGAAATTCCGATCTTGATAAATTCCGTCGGCGATGCTAAATTCATTGATTCCATCGCTAGTTAGCGGCGGAAAATTTCGATAAGCCGCTAAATTCGTCATTGAAGGCACGGTTTCTAGTAGTGCCCATCGTAGTTTGAGATTGGCAGTGTCGTCTCGTCTTTCGGGAGCTCATTTCTCCTATCTGTTGGTAATCATCGAGGGGGCATTCGGGCCTATTTAATAGCCTTTTTGAAGTGTACTATAATCATGGGTTGTTGCCGAGTCGGTTTGTGGTTTCATTCGGACGTTTCGTTAGCGAGTTCTTGTGCCTTTCGCCGGTTTTGCACCGGGTTGCTTGGTGTTGTTTAGGGAGTTTAGACCTTCTTTAAAAGTGGTTTGAGACTTGTTTGGTTTATCTAAGAGTATGAGGACTTTAAGGGTTCAATTATGGGCGTTTGAGCTTTAAGGCTTCCGGTGCATCTAGGAAGGGTGGCCGAACAAGGTTGCAAGAAATGGATGGCTAGGGTTAAATTGGGTGATGTGGTCGCATGGTATGGAGGCCATGCGAGCGCATGGCCTTCGAAATCAGCTTGTCCATGTTTTGTTTTATGAAGTGAAATTCCTATTCTACCCCCACTAAACCCCCTCTAAACCCTTCCTAACCCTCATACTAAGTCCTAATCATGTCCTAACATGTTTGGGTAGTTAATTAGAGTTTGATTTGGGGTTAATTACATGTAACACTCACTAATTGTACCCATGAAATCTCATTTGTGCCCCTTTAGTTGTGGAAGTATAAAGGCTTAATCCTTTCACTAATGCAGCCATTCCTCTAATTTCCTCCCCTTCTTCTAAACCGTATGAGTGAGAGAGACTTAGGAGACATGGAAGCTTGGAGCCCTAGCCTCCTTCCTCCTCCAATCCTCGATGATCCGACCGTTGGATCGCCTCCAAACTTTGTATTCGTGAAGCCCTCGTCAAATGGAACAACTTCACTGATTGGATTGTGATTCTTTTGAGTTTTCATCTAAGTCAAGTAAGCTACTAGACTCCCTCTTCTCTTGATTTTGTACTCATTGACCCTAAGGAAAACAAAGAGGATTGCTATTTGAGGTCAATGAGTACACAAGCATGTTGTGTGTGATTTTATTTTGATTTTTGGATTTTTGGTGAGTGAACTTGCTAGAAGCATGAGTAGGTTGATTTCTATGTTTAATGAAGTATGTTATTAAGCTTCATTTGGTAATTTTGGACTTGGTTATGATGGGTTTATGATTCCCTAAAAACCTAGGGTTTGATTATATGTTGAAGAAGCAAATGGGTTGGTGATGTTATGAATGATTTTTAGAGAATTTTATGAAATGTTATGAGTTATTGGAAGCAAGTATGTATATGTTTAAAGTCTTGGAAGTATTCTTGATGAATCCTTATTTTAGGTTGTGAACATGAAAGAAGAATTTTTATAATGAATTACATGTTGGAATGCTTCGTTTGACTTTTGAGAATAAAGTTGACCCTCATGTATATGAGAGTATGTTGCTATCTAATTCATGAATTTTGGTTATGAGCATGTATATTGAATTATTATTATGGATTACATCATTAAAATGCAATGTTTGACTTCATTGGGTTGAGTTGATTTTTATGCAAATAAGAGTATGTTGGTCAACTATGATTCATGAATTGAAGGTTATGAGCATGCTAGATTAATTTATATCTTGGTGATGAGCATGCTAGATGAAATTACATCTTGTTTAGATTAATGATTATTTTGGATGAAAGCATGCTTGATTAAATGCTATTTTGAGATGCATGCTTGAAATGTAATGGTTGACTTTAAATGTTAAGTGTTGACCTATGAACCATGTCTTGGGGTTTTTTTGTTGGGAAGGTATGGATTGTTGGGTTGCACAATGTTGCTAACCTTAAGAACTTAGCCATTAATAATAGCTAATGAATAATAGGAGGGCTATGATACAAATAGCTTCTATGTCTTCAAATTTGAAAAGAGTAGAAATGACTCAACGGAGTCGATTATTGGACTAATATGAAAATAGTGAATCACATATTAAGATCCTACGAATTTGGGGTAGTTTTGATGGAGGTCAAGCCTCGGCGTTTTCAAGTGTAGCCTGAAGAACACTTGGGTATTAGAGACTTGATATTATCGCTCTAAGATGTTTATGTGTTAGTTAGCATAGAAATGCATAACTATGTGAATTAAAAGTAAATATCTACTTGATTGGATTAGTGCGGTGTGTTGTACTTTTCCTTTGGATGAGCATGCGAGTATATATTACATGTGCTTGTGTTTGAGTCCAGCTGGTGGTTTTTGGTTTGAGTTTGGGCGGGACGATGTATTGTCTTCACGAATTGTGGGATTCATGATCGCAATGGATCGCCGTGCCGGGTTTGCACACACCCCTCCACCATTGGCCACGGTGGGGAAGTAGCTGATCTTAGTTAGAGTAATACACATGACTTTGATAGCTATGGAACCCGAACGGGCTTTGAGGGCGTCAATGCCACGAAAGGGTTATCGAGGACACGTTTGTTTCCGCAGGAGTTACACGCTGGAAACGGAAAGGAAAATCATCTTCTCTCGCTTATGTGGTTTATTTTATGAGCACGTATGAATTGTTGTGCTACATGGTTAATGGTATGATTTTCATGAGATGATGATTTCTTAATAAAATGTTATAATAAAAATATAACATGCTAATCAAATGAAGATTTTTATGACTTGATGTTATACTAAAAATATAACATGCTATTCATGATTAGAATGGAAACAATAGTCTCCCGCATATGAATTATTATATGAGTTAGGTTTAATGAAGATTTGTGAGACTCATGGTTTAATTGGGTTATGTGGTTGATGGTTTGATGGGAGTTTAAATGTGAAAATAAAATACTACACATTACGGAATTTAGAATCATAATCTATTGATATGATTTATTTCATGATAATTTATGAAGAATTATATTCCATGTGACTATGGTTGGATTTGGTTTGTGTGGAAAAATTATACCATGAAATGTTACATAATAAGTATGACATGAGATGTACATGTTTTATTTGAGCATTATGTCATGCCATGACATTGCATCTTTAGTAGCTTACTAAGTCATTATGACTTACTCGTTTGCTTTGTTTTCCTTAGATTCAAGCCGAGCTAGTAATTCGAAGGAAACCGCCGAGCCTTCGATAGAAGTGTAATTTTTGTGAAGGTTGCTACTTTAATGTATTTTTGTAGCCTTAGTTTATTGGAAAGGACGTTTGGGAAGTGAAGTTATATAAACTTCACTTTGGGTACTAAGATTGTGTTATTGATTTGGTTCTTGTATTTGTAAATTATTAATAATTGGTTTTTGTGAACCAACAAATGTTAGTCGAGCCATGTTTGTTTAAATACGTATTTATTCCATCTCAAATTATTTATATTGTTGGTTATGTTAGTACTCCGGCATGTTTAGCCGTTGAGTGTGTAGACTAGAGTCTTAGACTTAGTGTAATGTTGTGTTCCTGCTGTAACGTCGCCGATGACTTGGTTTAATTGTGCTATATATTTGTATTGCATGACAGGGAGTTTTTCTCTACGTGCCCAATGTTGCGCAATTTTGGACCGAGAGATTAATTATCTCTTTGGTTGTATTTAGTTTGAGCTTGTTAGCTCGGGCGCCACCGTGTTATTATATTTCGCTTCCACATGTGTCTTTAGTTGTTGGCGTATTGTCGTTATGGCCTTACCCATTATTTGTTATTTGCTTGTTGTTTTTCTGTGTTTTGGCGGCACGACCTTTGGGTCCCGTATTGGGATCTAGGTCGGGTCGTCACACACATAGATTTTAACATGGAGTACATTGTTATATAGATTGCACTTTATCTGAGATGTGACAGAAGATCAATAGGCTGATATGATCAAAAACAGATTATGACCTAGAAATTATGCCTATCAAATGCCAAGAACATAAAACCAATGCAGTCACACACATGTGATAAATGTCTGTATCATCTGAATGTAGTTCCCAATGTAGCTGCATTGGAAGATACATTCGCCAAAGTTGTGATTTTATGTACAATTTCTCATCTTTTGTTCACCAAATTAGCACTCAACTCCCACAAAACCATATGTACTTTATTTCCCTAGGAGAATAGCTTTACTTTATTTCAAGCATATTCACAACATGCCACTAGGAACCTTTCACACTATTTACCAAGGGAAGCCACTTTACTTTTTGATTAACCCATGAAATCCGAGGATTCATAGTCCCAAAAGAAAGGTGCCACAACCTTGTTCATAGGTAGCTCTTTTCCGTTAGGTAGCTTTCACACTTTTTCTATTGAGGGGAGTCAATTTTCTCAAGATCAACCCATGAGAACCTAAGTTCCATAGTACCAAGATAAATTGCTGCATCCCAAAATTTCACAAGGTAGCTCTTTCCTTTGTGGACTTAAGATTTTTCAATTGCAATAATATTTTAGGGAGAGAGTGAGGAGAATCAGAACAAATAAATCACAACAAATTTTGAATGAAAATTCAGGACAGCAAACAAAGGTACTAAGACATAAAGGATGAAACCAGTGTGTCCCCCCTAAAAACTCAATGCAAGATGCCTAAATTTTTTTTTATATAAGTGAAGGGTCATATGGCACACATACCGAGAGATTTCCTAAGATTTATAAATCTCTCAAAATCTAGACTTTTAGTGAAAATATCAGCCAATTGATTTTCTGTTTCTACATATTCAATGCAAATAATACCTTGTTCAACCAAGTCTCTAATAAAATGGTGTCTTATATCAATGTGCTTTGTTCTAGAGTGTTGAACAGGATTCTTTGCTATACTTATGGCACTGGTGTTGTCACAATACATAGTTAATACATTGCTATGTAAGCCATAATCCTTAATCATTTGGTTCATCCATAAAAGTTGTGTACACCCACTACTAGCAGCAATGTATTCAGATTCAGTTGTGGAGAGGGGAACACAATTTTGCTTTTTACTAAACCAAGAGATCAAGTTGTTTCCCAAATAGAAACACCCGCCAGAAGTACTCCTCATGTCATCAATACTGCCAGTCCAATCAACATCACTAAATCCAACAAGATTAGTATTAGTGTGTTTTGTGTATCACAAACCCATAGCATAAGTCTCACCTACATACCTAATTATTCTTTTGACAGCTTTCAAATGAGAGACTTTAGGGTTTGCTTGATACCTTGCACACAAGCACACACTATACATGATGTCTGGACGGGTGGCAGTTAAATATATATATCAGACTTCCTATCATGCTCCTATACAATGTATGGTTAACGCTTTCAGATTTTTTTCATCTTTGCACAGTTTATTGGATGTACCCATAGGGGTTTTCTTCTGTTTTCCATTCTCAAGATTGAATTTCTACACCAAGTTAAGAGCATAGTTGGCTTGAGATATGAACATCCCTTCATGCAACTGTTTTATCTGAATTCCTAAGAAAAATGTCAATTCCCCTACCATACTCATCTCAAAAGTGGAAGTCATGCAATTGACAAAATCTTTCTCCAAGGATTTGGAGGTGGACCCAAACATAATATCATCAACATAAATCTGTGCAATCAAAATGTGTTTATCTTATTTTTGAATAAAAAGAGTTTTGTCCACCTCTCCCCTTTTGAACCCACTTTTCAAAAGATGGTCTGTAAGTGTGGGTCCCAATGAACACAATAATAAGCTAGAAGGGGGGTTGAATAGCTTATTAACACTTTAAAACTTTTAAAGTAAGTTTCTTGAAAGTTACTTGCAATCTATGAAAAGAATCAAGTAGCGGAAGACCTTCAAAAAAATTGTTCCAGGTCTGCCGATAAGGACTACCGGTAGACCTTTTACAGATTACTTAAGTTCTGCTTAAATGGATAATATAAACAATGAAACTAGGCAGTTCAAGTAATAGACAAATAGAAGGAAATAACACAAGTATTTTGAGATGGTTCACACTGTAATGAGTGCTACGTCCACCACCAAGGCAGTCAACCTTGGATTTAAATTGTGCACTATGTTTTCCACTTAGATCAATTACAAAGAATATCCCTAATGGATCGTGTACAAAATATTGACTTGTGTTTGGGTCTAGGGAATTAAATATCTGTAAATACAAGATATTTAATTCGTGCAGAAGTATAGTTAATGGAGGTAAACAACAAGAAGAATAAAACAATAAATGATGAAGAGCAGCTTCTTGTTGTTGATGAGGACTTCTAGATGTTGAGGATCTATTGAATGCACTGAACCGAAAGACTTGGAGTTGTGTAGATTGAGCAATTCTTTAAGTGTTCGATTGATTACATGCAGTTGTTGACTTCTCTTGTTCCAGTCTTCAATGGCGTATTTAAAGCGATGCACTTCAAAAGATCCGTTGGAGAAGACGAAGACTTCAATGACTTATTCATGAATGCATTAAATGCATGTCAATCAAGGAATTTCGCCTTCACGAGATATCTAGAGCGGTAATCATTTCGAGATCTTTGAAAAGGTGGGCGATTTGGTGTCGATCGAGAGATGAAGCGAAGAAACTGGGGGATGCAGCTTTCTTTGCTTTAATCGGGGCGAAAAGGTCTTCCTGCTTTTCGGAAAGTTGCTTTCGGCGGCTTGACATGTCTGAAAAAGACTTGGATTAATTCGAATAAGATATGGAAATAAGTTTGAATTAATCCAGCTGGCTTTCTGCTGGAGAGGACACGTAGAAGCGGTCAGTGACACGAGGTCTACCGATCTTAAGCTTTGAGCGTGTCTTCCTGAAGAAAGGGTCTTCCCGAACCTGAAAAAGTCCTACAAAAACTATACAAAGCAAAGTTCTATACACAGTTGCCACGCTAATCGATACGCAGCCCGATTAGCCATTGAAGTATAAAACTAATGTAATGTACTGATCAGATATAAATTTAACATAAGAATCAACAGTAAGTCTCCCATACCAAGCTCTAGGAGCTTGTTTGAGTCCATACAAGGCCTTCTTTAACTTAAAAACATGATTGGGTTTATGGGGATCCTCAAAACCTTTTGGTTGTTCCACAAAAACTTCTTCTTCAAGAATACCATTTAAAAAAGCGCTTTTCATGTCCATTTGTTGAAGAGTAATATCAAGAAAGCATGCAATGGCAAGAAGCAGACGTATGGACTCAATGCGGGCACCAGGAGCAAAGGTTTCATCAAAATCCACCCCCTCAACATGTGTATACCCTTGAGCCACAAGTCTTGCTTTGTTTCTTATTATTTCTCCCACTTCATTTGATTTGTTTTTGAAAATTCATTTTGTTCCAATAACATTCACAGAAGTGGGTCTAGGAACAAGATACCAAACATCATATTTAGAAAATTGATCAAGTTCTTCTTGCATTGCATTTATCCAACACTCATCTTTCCGAGCTTCATGCACATTCTTAGGTTCAATGGTAGACACAAAACAAGATGCATGGATTTCTTCATATTCTAGAGTAGACAAGCAAGCAAGTTTTCTATAGTCTACCTTACCTTTTCTTCTCGTTGACACCCCATCATGTACATTACCTATGATTTGTGAAGTGGGATGCACTTTCTGAATTTTGCTAGGAATGTCATGTCCATGATCACCAACCGGGTGATTCTCGCTTGTTCGAACTGCTTTCAAAGATCTACCAATTTTCTATCCAATGTAGCTTCCGATGTAGCTTCTGATGTAGCTACATTTGGAACTACATTAGGAGTCATATTCTGAATCACATTCGCTGAACTTCCTGGATATGTAGGTTCTGTCTGATCAGCTACAGGTTCACTGGTTCCAGATGCAGGTTCTGAACTATGATCTCCAAAATCAAGAATTCCTAAAACATCATCCTCAATGGTTTTGTGGCCAAGATCCGTTAGATCATCAAAAACAATATTTATAGACTCCATGATAGTTTTAGTCCTAAGATTAAAGACTCTATATGCACGACTATTTGTGAAGTAACCCATGAAAACACACTTGTCACATTTAGAATCAAATTTAGAAAGATGATCTCTATCATTGAGAAGATAGCATACATACCCAAAATCATGGAAGTATTTTAATGTTGGTTTCTTTCCTAGTAGGATTTCATAAGGTGTCATGGTGCTACCTGGTCTCAAGAAGACCCTATTTCCAATATGACATGCTGTGTTCAAAGCTTCAGCCCAAAACCTTTTTACCAAATTTTTAGAGCTCAACATGACTCTAGCCATCTCTTGAAGTGTCCTATTCTTTCTTTCCGCCACTCCATTTTGTTGTGGAGTTTTGGGAGCAGAAAATTCATGGGATATGCCATTTGAGGCACAATAGCTAGAAAAGGAGGAATTTTCATATTCCGTGCCATGTTCTGATCTAATTCTAATAAGCTTTAGATCATACAAGTTCATAACACGGGTGTACCAAATTTTAAAAGCCTCAAAAGTTTCAGATTTTTCTCTCAAGAAAATTACTCAAGTGTATAAAGAAAAATCATCCACACAAACAAAGGTGCATTCTTTCTTTCCTAGACTTTCTACCTCAATAGGGCCCATGAGATCTGTGTGAATCATCTCAAGGCACCTAGATGTGGAACACTGAGATATGGGAAGGTGAGAAGCCTTGATTTGCTTACCTTTTTGACAAGGTCCACATACCTTTGAGTAGTTCTTATCCAAACTTGGCAATCCTCTTACTGCCTCATGTTTCACAAGCTCATGGAGCTTACGAAAACTCATATGTCCTAGTTTTTGATGCCATAGATCTGTTATATCAAGACTTGCCTTGTGACATGTTTAGCCATTGTTGAACATATAGCAATTGTCAGAAGATCTAGTACCTATCAGAGGACACTTGTTAGTTTGATAAAAAACTTCACAAGAATTTTTATCAAACCTTACCTGAAGGTCATCATCACATAATTGACTTATACTGATCAAGTTGGTTTTAAGCCCTTCCACATGATAGACATTGGTGAGATTTGGAAGACCATCAACATTCAAGGTTCCTTTGCCAACTATCTTACCTTTGGCACCTCCTCCATTAGTCACAGAACCACCATTGACATTCACATAGTCCTTCAAATTCTCAATAGAACCTGTCATAGGTCTAGAGAAACCACTATCAAAGTACCATGACCCGGCTATATGAGACTTCAAAGATGTGAAGGTTACATTACATTTTTCATCATCAGACCATTTTGCACCAGGACATATGTCAAATGGTTCACATTATTTGGATTTACCTTTGTTATTACTGCCTTTGGGAACCCACATCTGTTTAAAGGTTTTAGGTTGCTGTTTCTGTGAATGTGATTTCTGATGTAGCTTCGAATGTGACTTCCAATGTTGCTGCATTGGTTGTTGCATTTGATGCTGCATCTGATTTTTAACCAAGAAAGCCTGCCTTACTTCTTCCTCATAAATAGCCTTTTTCAGAAAACATAATGGTTGAATATGACCAGGCTTATGGCAAAAATGACACACAAAATTTTTCTTTCTTAATTTGGGTTTTTCAAAGAAATTTGGGTTTTGAAAGTTTTGTGTAGGCTGTTTAGGTTCAGATGTACCTTCACCCTCTCTCACAAATATCTTTGGTACAAAACCAATACCTGACTTAGAAGACTTACCTGAATTGAGCATCTCATCCATTTTTTGTTGACTTGAGTTCCATTTAGCCATGGTTTCATTGGCTTGAGTGAGCTGCTCTTTTAATCCTTCGATCTCAATGTCTTTCTTACTTAACAAACTTTCCAGCCTTATAATACAATCCTTCTGTTCTTCATTGGCCTTCTTCAGCAACTCGTTTGCCTTTCCAAGCAATGTAACTTGGTGAGCTCGTTTCTCCCAGTCCTTGTATAATTCTTTGTAACCTTCCAGTAGGTCAGACTCTGATTCTCCACCGTCTTCTGTGACTGAGGAATTAAAGCAAAAGTGATCTTCCCTATTTCTATCCACTGCATCTTCTGATGTAGCTACATTGGAAGTCACATTGGACAGAGGAACTGCACAGTCAGTTTCAGAATCATATACAGCAGTGAGAGTGATAAGATCTCATGGATCTTCTCTATCACTATCACTCAAAGTTGCTGAAAAGTTTAAACCCTTCTTCCTAAGAGTATTTGCGCATTGGTTTGCATAATGACCATATCCTTGACACTCTCTACATTGAATGGAATCAATATTCTTCCCATTGTAAGAAGATTTTGAAGCAAAATGATTTGTGAAAGGTTTTTCTGGTGTTTGAAAAGAATTTTCCTTGGGAGCAAATTTACTAGAATTAGGTTTGAAAGTGTTTTTGGAACTTGATGATGGAGTTCTATTTTGGCTCTTTGTTTTCAATTTTTTTTAAATTTAGTAGTCAAAAGAGCTATAGACTCTTCTCCAAAATCAGACTCATCAATATCCCTTTGAATATCAAGCAAATCAGAAGAAATATCAATAGGAGTAGGCATAACAATGTTTTTCACAATGGGAGTAGAAGATGATGCCCCTTTGCCTTTTTGATTGATTTGATCATTCAGGTTCAATTCAAAGTTTTGAAGGATACCAGCCAATCTTTCAAAACTCATTTTGTCAATATCTAGAGTTCGCATCATCTTGCTAACAAGACGTTCATTTGTGATAGGATCAAACTGTGTGGTGAGCAATCTTAATTTAGAGGCATGAACACTGGCAGGTCCTTCACACAAGGTCTGCAGGGCTTCCCAAACATCTTTAGCAGACTCATAGTTGGCTATAACCCTAAAGGTGTTAGAATCAAGAGCTTTATATATGGCAGACAAGGCTTTAGAATTAAACGACGCAGTATTCCTATCTTCATTAGACCATTCAGATTCTTTGGTGATCTTGATATCACCATCAGAATCAGTTGTTCTAGGAGGACTCCAAATAGAATAGTTTGCATTAGTCAAAGTAGGAGGACGAACGACATTCTCATATTGAGAATCCATCACGGCCACAATGGAAGTCACAATGGTCAAAACAATTGATGGAATAGAATAGCTAGGACTCTCAAGAGAAACCAATGTAGTTTCCAATGTAGCTTCTGATGTAGCTACAATGGAAGTCACAATGGTCAAAACAATCAAAACATCAGAAGACGAATCAATCAGACAATAAACAGAACACAAAAGATTACCAAAAACGATCTGCAAGATTATGCTTGTAGACCTAGCCTCAAGGCCACAAAGATTTCACTAAAAAGATTAATCTTTTTACAAAAAATATTGTGAAATCACCAAACAAAACACTATCACAAGACAACACGTCTTAGAGAGCAAAACCCCCACAGAAAATAGGTATAACAAATGTGGGAAGAAATAAAACAACTTCCTAAAACTTAACAGGAAGATAAAAACAAATCCAGAAATCAATGTAGCTTCCAATGTTATAACATCAAAAGCTATAATCAAAACTGCTGCACGTCTGGAGAGAAGGACAACTTCTGAATCTTCAAACTTTCTGCACACAGCTTTTGACTTAGGTTTTCTTTCTTAATCTCTATGTCTTCTGCCGTGTCCAAGCTCCTCTTTATATAATGTCGAGATCTCTTACACACAAGAAACAATCTGGCTTCTAGGACAAGGATTAGAGAAAAGGAATAAAATCTACTTAGCATATTCATAGATTTTATTTCCATATAATGAAGGAGACTAGATACCCGGTTGAAAAAGGATTTATAATAAGATTTTGTTTCCAAATATAATGCCTAAGATTAAGGACCAAGGAAAACAAAATCTAATTAAAGATGTAGATACCAAAAATACCAAAACTTGTCAAATATGAATTTTACCATGAAAGGGGAAACAAGAATTAAAATAGGCATGACCTATTTTACCCTTACAGATACTTTTTGGCCACTTTAAAATTGTCTTTTTAAAAAAGAGAAAACTACTTTTTATACCAACGTAGTATTTGAGGGAGATCAAAATAACATCGTGTGTTCAATATTACAATGTTGTCAATTTATTCAGTTTGAGAGGAAAATATTAGAAATGTACAGTTTGAACAAAATTTCACTAATTTCTTTAAGTCTCTGCCCAACTTCATTAACGGAGCGATGATGTGGACCTTTATGGGTCTCTTTTATAAAATTTCAAATTGAAGGATATCTCCATGTTATTAGAACATTAAGAACAAATTTGATATAATCCCTCTCTCACCTTCTTCAGCAAATTTCAAAGTGATCACGCCAAAGTTGTGGTGACCTTGTCTTTAGTTTACGTAGCCAACGATGCTTGGTGAGATGGAAGGTGACATGGATACAATTGAACTCCGTCCTACAAAGATGAACAACGCCGTTAAGGAGTCGGGGGTGGCCGGACTCAAAGCGTAAGGATGAGATTACGGGTGATATGAATTGCAGTAAATGTAGTTATTAATGGTTCATTCTTATGGCCTTTTCACTGGAATGAATATTGTATTTATTTGTGGATATCGGTTTTCTCGTAAACAATAACTGTAGAGAATGTCTCATATTTATACCTAAATAGACTGTGAGGTGTTGCTTTTCTATTTGTAAACATGTTGCGGCTAATAATCAATGCTCTGATGTCGTGTCACATGGAAGAAGTGACCAGACTATACTCCTGTCAGGCGAGTGGTTGGTTGTGTGTGCCAGTATTTTCGGCGTATGGCAGGGTTCTTACCAGAGCTTACCCAGATTGTCAAGTCTCCTTCATGACTGATTGTCGCCGAGGCCGAGTTGGCCCTACTGTTGCCGAGACCGAGCTGTACTAGCCCTGTATACCAATCTATCTTTTAAGCAACCATTTGCTTGGCTGAGGTAAACCCTCCTACTTCTCGGGGCGATTGCCAATTTTTTAGACCGAGAAATAAATCGAGCATGCATTGAATCTCGTCTTTCGTCATCTTATCTCAGCACAACTGGTGACTTTGATTATCTTCAGTTCAGGTGGGAGATGGAATGGTGAACGTTTTTTGGGAAATTGTGTAGTCATAATTGTTTCCCTACTTAATGCCGTCAGAGCATTAAATTTTGGTTTGTCCTTTCAAATCTTGAGTGTACTTTTATGCAGCCTTTTTTGAGAAATGAAAAGACTGGACAGGAAACGAAGGGACGCTTTTTGTCCTTTTGCAGAGAAAACACACGGGTTGCCCGTTTTAAAGCGGATGACCCGGGTCAATTTTTGATTTTACCTTATCCTCTTTCACTTTTTCCTTTCTAATGCTCCTCTCCCGTTTCTTCCTTGTTTTCAGGCGATTTCCAGCAATTCTTTCTGGTGTCTCAGTGAATTTCTCTGCTACCTTGCGTTTTTCAGGTGTGTACTCCTTCTTCTCTCCTTGACATCCCTGACATCCTTTGAATCTGCATCTTCTACCTTTTCTAATTTTTTTTCCGGTGACCTGGTTTTGTTTTCAGGTAATTTTTGTTTGTTTCTCCAGTGGTTTTTCGGGATTCTTCCGGTGACACAAAGTCCTTCCGTCGTACTTACGGTATTTCCCTTTTTTCCTTTCACCTTTCTATTTAAAATTGCCTCGATATAGGTTTCCTCGTTACATTTCTTCGTCTTCGACATCTAGTAGTTCTTCAGATTTCCCTGAGTTGATAGATTATTGGAACGAACTTTTAGCAAGGAACAGTCTTCTTGTGAAACCTTTATCGATTAGTAGTCCTTTGCCTGGTAGTGTTGTGGCGAATGTCGACCTGCCGTGTCAGACCGAGGAGGAGATTGATTCTCATGTCGAGGCCGGGCCATCTTCCTTAGATCCCGAGGCCGGGTTATCTTCCCAAGGTCCCGAGGCCGGTGTGTTTACCTTTAACTGTCTCACGTCGAGGAAAGGATAGTTGATCGTACCACTTACGTAGAGGATACCCTTGATCCTCCCGGCTCAGACCTATATTCCCTTGTTCAGTTTCCTCTATTAATTCTGATAACGAGATGCCATTTTTGGAGTCTGTCTTCGGAAAGTTACAAAAGGGGGGACCTATGTATAGGCAATTTCAGAGCAAATGGCTCGCTGTCACTCCTGGGCAAGCGAGGTTCATTTTTGCGAGCCCGATAGTGAAGGTTAGTTCCCATTGGAAATTCAGCAATGAAGTTTTTTCTGCCCATGAGGGTACTGCGAAATCGTTATGCCGAGAGAATGACATGCAGTAGTGAAGCATCTGTATCTGGTCGACAAGAGATCCCTGGGGTAGGGAGCAAGAAGAGCTCTTGTTATCTTTGACCTTTCAAGAATGACATAAACTCTCAGGACATAACAGAGTGGGCCCAGGCATACAGTTCCGAATATTTCCAAGGGTTAGCCTTAGATCTAGCCTTATGTCTCAGCGTACTGCGCAAACCTCGCGGGCACGTGGGCTTCTATTTGAGTTTTTTCGAGTCATTGGGATTGCGCCTTCCTCTCGATCCTTTCATCTGCAAGCTCTTGACCGAGATGAGCTCTGTTCCATTGAATCTGATTCCCAATCTGACTAGATCCTTGGTCTCTTTCATTGTTTGGACTAGGTCGAGGGTGTTCGAGCCATCGCTGGTCTGACAAAATCATCTTTTTAGAGTTCAGCTTAGGGTGGAACTTCGAGGTCCCCGAAGTGAAGCCTCACAGTTTGCACAAGACTAAGAAGTTAAAGTCGAGTGATCTGGCCATGTAGCATGCCATTGAAGCCCCCTTGCTTGGCACCGAGGGGGAGCAAGTTCGTTGCTACAACTGGAAGGCCTTTGTGGGAGACGAAGCATTGCTCTCGAAGCTTGGATTTTAGCTATTGAGTATGAAGGTGTAGAGAGAGTTTACCCTCTTTACAGTAAGTGAGCCGAGATGGCTAGACTATTCACCGGGACCTCATCTTTGGCTCGAAGTGTCTAGAGTGTAGGGGAAATATGAGCCTCGCTGCTTTGTTCCAGGTCGATGTTTCTCTATTATTCTCCTTTCTTTCCTTTATGCATATGTTGTTTTTACTGTCTCTAATGTAAGCTTCGTTTTATGGCAGATTTGCCAGGCTACAGAAAAGGTTGGAAGAGAGAGAGGCCAAACTGAAATATTTGCAGGAACGAGATGGCAAAGCTCTGCCGATGGTCGGGGTTCATGAAGATGTCAACAAATTAGTTGTTGCACCTTTGCCTTCTTTAAAGGCCAAGAGGGGAGGGAATTCGATGGGGGCTTCCAGGCCAAAAAGGCAAAAGACTGTGGTCGTTCCTGCCGAGGGCATAATTATTGCCGAGACTATGGCTCTGTCCGAGGATACAGCCGCGGCTGCAGAGTCTGTCCATCCTTCTGTTGGTGCCACATCGCCGAGAGTATCGATGGATGAGGATAATAGGTTCATGCTAGAGTTTCTTCTGGGAATTTTGAATTGTAATTTTCCTTCTGACAATGGCTTTGGGCGTAAGTTACTGCACCGGTTTATTCCTCAGGAATCTATCGAAGGCGCTGCTTCACTTTCGTATGACAAGGTAATCGATCTGACCGGTATTGCCATGAATCAGGTAGCATTCTTATTTTAGACTTTTCTTGAGACGTACTAGAGGGATTTTTTTTTTTTGAACATATTATGTTCCCTTTCAGCTCGACATTCTGTTTGGTTACCTCTCCGAAATGGTCAACCGTTACTCTGGAGCTCTCGCCGGTCTAAAGCAGGACTTGGAGGGCTCAAAATCCTATTGCTCCCGAGCTCATGCCCAGGCTAAATCCTTGCAGACCAAGGTGGACTTTTTGGAGGGTAGACTCCGTGTTCAGGACATCGAACTAGAGCAGCTGGTCAAAGAGAAGACTGTGTTGCTGACGCGAGAGAAACTTCTAGGAGCCAAAGCTGTTGAGCGAGATCAACTTGTCTTGGAGAAGAGCAAGCTGGAGGAAAATGTTGCCTCCCTGGCCCAGGAGAATACTAGCCTCAAGGCCGAGATGGTTTCTCTTCCCGGAAATGATCAAATAATCAACAACTTTATAGTCGGTGAAGAGTATGAAACTTTGTGTACGAAGTTCTTAGAGAAGAGCTGTGTTCAAAATTTTCAGGGCCACCCTCGCTGCTGGAGTCTCCCTTGATAAGGTACCGGAAATGGCTTGGTTTGATATATACTGAGAGGAGTGTCGGGGAGTCTCCTCTATTACCCCTCTCGATCAAGACAAGCTTGACGAGCTGACGACAGAAAACGAGAATAATGGTGCTACAGAATGGGTTCTTCCTCCTGTTGTGGCCAGAATTTATTTGCTTGTTTAAAGGAGAGGAGGCTTTATTTCAAGGAAAACTTCTTCCCTTATGCTTCAATGCCTACCTCCTCTACCTCCTCCAATCCTAATTTTTATGTAGTAGATCAATTAATGAAGGAGTTAGAGGAAGAGAAGGTCAACCGTGACGAGCTCGCCCAAAAAGAATATGAGGTTGATGAGGTTGGAACTCAAGGCGAGAGAGAAAAAAAAAACTCAAGGCGAGAGAGCTTGGGGGTCTTCTCGACAATTCTTATCTTTTGCTTTTGCCTCTAAACAACGTTGATACATGATATTTTTGTATATATTTTGTCCTTGTTGAAGGGTTGTTTGTATTTGATGGGTATGTTTGTGCGTATGAAATGTGTGTATGAAATGTTTATGTGGGTACAGTAAGATGGGCGCTTAGGCCTTAATCTTCCTCGACTTGCAAGGGTATTGAATGGGTGCTTATAGCTTGTTCTTCCTTGGTTTTCGAGGGAATTGAATGGGTGGTTATGCCTTGTTCTTCCTTGGCTTGCGAGCTGAGGGTATTGAATGGGTGCTTATGCCTTGTTCTTCCTTGGCTTTTGAGGGAATTGAATGGGCGTTTATGCCTTATTCTTCCTCGGCTTGCGAGGGAATTGAATGGGCACTTATACCTTGTTCTTCCTCAGTTTGCGAGGGAAATGAATGGGCGCTTATGTACAAGCACGACGTTTCACATCGGCAACAAATGAATAATGCCATACTAAACAAAAACCCAAGTAGGACTTTACATAACTCTCCTATAAACCCCTGTCCTCACAAATACAAATACACCCTCCTGAAGTGATACATACTAAAGACTGTTGACGTCTACTAAATCTCCCTGACCTCACCGGGTACTTCCTGCCTGGCTGGGATCTAAGAAAAACAAAAGGAACGGGGTGAGTGATAAACTCAGTAAGGTACTACGTGATCAATATGGCATGCTGTTATGCACATAATACACAATACACGATACACCAAGTATCTTTTTTTTTTTTTTTTAGGAAACAGGCGGCACCTGCAGGATTTTATTAGAAAAAAACGGATAACCGGAGGGGACAACCGGCCTTACCCACAAGCGGGGGGGACAAAGGAGCCTTACCTCTAAACAACAAGCTCTACAAAAAAATCAGGGCGATAATTATAAAGACCCTCTCATCATTATCAATAGCCAAAGAAGCTGAGCTAGGAAAAGACACTCTATTGTAATAAGAATGAGTACTGTGATCATGAGCCCAAGCGACCAATCTATCCGCAACATGATTTTTCTCTATAAACATGAGAGAGCCGTACTCTCCCACAACCTCAGGCATATCGAAAATCATAAGTATCGCCATGGCTGATCTTTGATCCCAGAAGAACCAAAAGCGACCACCAAAGAATCGACTCCACCTCAGCGAAGCGAGCCTAAATCCCGACATAGCGTAAACCATCTACGAGGCGAAAATTTACGCCGCATGTTAGAGCCATCACCATAAAAGTTGGAAAAAGCTCTACCATGATGCCGACTATCTCTAACTATGCCACCTCACTACAAGCGTTCCCAACACTAGAGCCATCAGTGTTTAATTTATACTTACCTTCACTCGGAGGAATCCATTTATACCAGGTGCCTCTTTTGAAATTGCACTGAACAACCTCCAAACCCAGTTGCTGAATACCAAGCACCCCCAGGATTGGAACCTTCGATTTAGGTTTATCTTGAAAAACATATCGGATAGCGGCGACAAATATTAGCAAAAATCACCCGGCGTCCATCGAAATATTTTCAAAAATAGCCTTGCACCTAGCTTTCCAAATCTCCCAACATGTGAACATAAAGATACCCAGATAGCAAGCCCCAACCTGATTACGTAAAGAAACACCACTCGTCCACGCTTCAAACAAATGCTTGAGACTAGCATATTGAAAAATATTATCGAAAGGTCTAGAAAACCTTTCCCACAAAGTAAGAGCGACATCGTCGAGAAGAAACAAGTGTTCAGCGACTCTTGATCATGATTCCCAACGCAACATACACATTTTGACACATAAGAAATACCCTTTTGTGCAACATCATGTCGAGGGGAAGAGCACTATGAAAGAGCCTCCAAACAAACATACTCACCTTTAAAGGAACCACTTTTGCCAAATCTTTTTCCCCCAATACACAGAAGGAAACTTATCTCTCCATTTGTGATAAAAAGCAGCCAAATCAAAAATTCCAGAAGATGTTAAAGTGCAAGCCAACCAATCTGAACAAACATCGGTAATCTTGATATTTTGTAACATAGATATACACTCGGCGGGGAAGCAAATGCAAGTGATCCATATCCCCTTAGCTTCCTCAGCGTAAGCTTTGCATCAAGCGAAGGCTGGGACCGTGCAAAATCGACCACTCAGGTTCGTCGTCGAGGAAGAGGCGGCTGAACCTACCCCATCGGCTATACATTTCACACTGCTCCATTATCGACATAAGCGCCTCAAGTATGAGAAGAGTTTAGCGGTGAACAAAGGTACCATCAACGAACCATATTTTGCTTGGGCAAACCGACCTGACCACGAACCTTGTAAAACACGCCACGCTAATTTAGCATGCGAGCCTCCATAATCGACATAAAGAGCGTAACCCAGACCCCCTCTTCTAAAGGCGACATATACGCCTCCAGAGACCAATGACATCGATGCTCACCATTGTTACTCCAAAGAAAAAATAAGCGCATGATTCTAGCCTTTGAATAACGGTTTTTGGGACTTTGATGAGCGCCAAGGAGAAGCAGGAATCTTGCTAAGCACCGCCTTTAAAGGACCAACTTAGCTCCAAAAGAACTTTTCCACCACATATACGACTTAGAATCTTATTTTCCAAGTCTTGAAATAAACTCTTTTAACCCTTCCTTTAAACAAAGGAATCCTAGATACTTCATAGGCCAAGACCGTTGCGAGCAACCCGACCAACTAAATTAACTGAGCCTTGGAGGCGAAACACACGGAAGAAACATAAAAACCACTCTTTTGAAGGTTTAACATCGACCCGAAGGCGCCTGCTCATGCGCTAATTAATCTCCTTAGCTCCAAAATAGATCTTTTGCTAGCATTGGAGAACACCAACATATCATCTGCGTCTGACAAATGGGAGATCAAAACACCACCACGACCATACTCATATTGTTTAATTCTCCTATCCAAGATGGCTTTGTTAAGATTATATGAAAAAATCTCTTGAGCCAAAATGAAGAGCAAGGAGAGAGAGATCTCCTGACGGACCCCACGGAGGATTTAAAAATCCATAAGAATTCCGTTCACCCTTAAAGTATACCAAACATTATCAATCAATCTCATTATCATATCACAATTATGCTCATAACCCAAACCGAAGCGCGCATCGAAATCCCCAAAAGCGGTCATAAGCCTTTGACATGTCAAACTTAAAAATTATGTTGCCCCCACGCACCTTTTGTCCAGCGATGAACCATCTCATGCGCTAACACAATGTTTTAGTGAATGTTCCTACCACAAAACACCTTGCTCCATAGAAACAATAGTAGGAAGGAAAGTAGACATCCTCGAAGCCCTATACGAGACATTATTTTCGCAAAAAGTACACAAACTAATAGGACGAAGATCCCCAGGACCGGCCGAGAAGCCACTTTAGGAATCGAGTAACTATCGTGGACGAAAAACCTCTATAAACAAGCACCCGAAAGAATTCTTGCACCGCTGAACAACTTCGTCGATAATATTCCAACAACCTTGGAAAAACCATCCCGTATAACCATCGATCCCGAACCTTTGTTTGGATTCAAACCTTTAACGACTTCCCAAATCTCATCCGTAATGCGGAATAGCACTCGAAGTTGATTATCTTGATCGGACATCCTCGGAACAATATCTTGAAATAAACTATCACTCCAGCCACATTAGATGAGGAGAAACGGCGAGGAAAAGTAATCAGCTGCTAACTCACCAATCCGAGCATTATCTTCGCAAAGTGCCATCGAATCCTTTATTCTAATTGTATTCACGAGCTCGATCCCTCATACTAGCATGAAAAAACATAGTATTACGATCGCCATCAGTTAACCAAATGTGTCTCGCTTTTTCTTTGTAACATTTCGAATCCCATGCAATCAATTGAGCAAGAGTTCGTTTTTCTTGAACTATTTGAGCCGCTATATGATCATTCAGCCATTTTGAAGCTCGACCTCCAGCCGTAAAATGCGATCTGCTGCGCTTCCATCTTGAACATGCCAAAAGCGACCCAATTCCATCTTTTTAATTCTACCAAGCGGTTGCAATTTTTTATGTAAGATCTCCAGCCGGCAAACACGCCCCCATTGAGCTTTGAACAAAAGACATGAAATCACGGGTGATCCATCCAAATTCTTTGAAACCTAAAATACTTTTAGGTTTGTGCACATTAGGAAAAGACAAACCTGGCGCATGACGATTGAGTGCGACGAGATGTTGAACTTCGAAGACCGAAAATTGAGACTTATAGAAGCCATTTATCAAAAATACGTCAAGCGTTGCCAAATTCTATGACCACCATCTTGGTTGTTGCACCATGTAAACATACTACCTTCATACCCGGCATCATCAAGACACTTTGTTGAATGAAATTATTAATCGACATACCACTGAAATCATAACCAACGCCAATTTTTGAAGTGTGGGATATAATGTTAAAATCCCCCATCCACGGCTCCCTGAATATTGGACGCCAAAATCAAGCAAATCCGACCATAAAAATCTTCTATCCTCTAGTACATTTGGCATAGACAAAAGTAGCAATGAAATGCACCTGATCCCCGATGCGTCAGGCAGAGTGATAAGCGGGAAGAAGCGACCATAAAATCTACACTTATACCAACATCCCAAAACAACCATATATGAACATTAAGCGGATTGTAATGCAGGCGCTTTTAAAGCGACTTGCGAGCAATCTTATTGATTCTTCTACCTATTTTTGGTTCCAAAATAATAACTAAAAGCGGCTTATATTGGG
>JABEVN020001052.1:0-26600 GCA_013146195.2 Codonopsis lanceolata | reverse complement strand
CCCCATTCTACCCACAAGTTTGAAGAGAGAGAAGTGAAGAAACACCCTTCTCTAGATTCGGTTTAAGCAGCTTTGGGGAGGCCGAAAATTTGTAAGTTCTACTCTTCCTTTGATTTTTGAGTCTATTGACCCTAGGGAAACAACCATTTGTGTTATTTGAGGTCAATGGAAGCCATTGTTAGGGTTGTAGAAGAAGCATGAACCCTAGGTTTTCCAATTGAATGATAGAACTTGATTGACCTATGTGAGACCATGATATGTGAAATTCATGTTCTAACTAGTTTATTGAAGTTGGTTATGTTGATTTTCCAAGTATTGATGTTGGTTTGGTTGAGATACTTGAGGGTGCTTGCCCTAATTTTGTTTTAGCTTGCAAATGGATGATGTGAGCTTGATTAATATGTTTTATATGCTTAATAGAGTATATTAAACTTTGCTATATGAATTGATTATGTGTATTGAGCTTGAATGACAAAGATGCTTGAAGGATTTTCCCCAAATTGTGTTTGGCTTGTTAAACATGATGTAAGCCTAGTTATTGAATTATACATGTTTAAGAGAGTATATTAAACCATGTTGTATAATTTAATCATGATTTGAAGATTATGATTGGTATGGTGACTTGAATGAATTTATGCACAAGATGATTAATTTATTCTAAGTTGCATTGTTAATTAAATTGTGGGTTTATGATAGTTTATTGAATATTGGGATTTTGGTTTTGGCGATAGTTATGAACTTATGGGAATGATGAAGCCTAAGCTTCTATTCCTTGAATTTTCGAAAACTTAGATTGAACTCAACGGAGTTAACCTTTGGGTTAGTATGAATCCTAGGAACTATAATCTTAAGTCCTACGGAATTTTGGGTAGAATTCATGGAGTTGAGCCTCCAAGAAGTTTAAGGTGTGTGAAGCACACTTGATTATGAAACTTATATGATTCTCGGTTGTGATGTTTATGCTAGTTGTGGATGAATTGCATGACTAGTTTGATAGTAGAGTGTTTACCTACTTGTTTTGAGCATATGAGTATATATTACTTGTGCTTGGGTTTTGAGTCCATGGCGTCGGTGCATTGAGTCTTTGGTGGACGATACATCGTCTTCACGAATTATGGGATTCGTGATCGCGATGGATCGCCGTGCCGGTTGCACACACCCTCCATCGATGGCCACGGTGGGGAAGTAGTTTATCTTAGTTGTAGTAATACACATGACTTTGATAACTATGGAACTCGGCGGAGATTGTCTGGGGACGCCGATATCTACGAGAGGATATCGAGGGCACATAAGGGGTTTTGCACGTGTTTTTGGAGGGCGACACGCTGAGGAATTTTGGTAATGGTATCATATCCCTTATATATGAATTGTTTCACAAGTGCTTAAGTGAATAACGTGCTTGGTGAATTGGATATGATATGATGTTTGTTTTGGTTTCTTACATGTTATACTTAATAGATAACATATTGATTAATGTTGTTAAGCATGTATGCTATCACATGAGTATTATTGGAATGTGGTTTTATGCCAAAGGTATATCATTATTGTTAAGTTTATATGCCTTGACATGAATATTATGGGAAGGCTATGTTATAACAATAACATGAATTCTTGTTGTTATGTTAATATGCTTTATCATGAATATTATTCGGATATGGCATTATGTTAAAAGCGATGAATTATTGTTGTTAAGTTTATATGCCTTGACATGTAAATCATCGGAAGGCTATGTTATATCAATAACAAGAATTATGATCGTTAAGCATATAAATGCCTTGACATGGATTTTAGTGAGATGTTATACTACAATGATAACATGTTTTGTTAATGTTGAGCATGGATGCCATAACATGAATTTGTATAAGGTTATTTCATGACGATAGCATGATGTATTTTATGATTGAGCATTATGCCATGGTAGGAAGTTATGGTTAGTAACTTACTAAGTCTTTGTGACTTACTTTTATTTGTTGGTTGTTTTCCTAGATCCGAGCCGGCGTGCGGATCAAGTAAATCAGAAGATTGCGTTGACAAAGATTCTTTTGGCAAGGTTGCTACTTAGATGTTTGTTTTGTTTTTGGTGAGGTCGTTGGGAAGATGAAGTTATATAAACTTCACGAATTGGGTAGCAAACCTGTATGTGTTTGAATGATGTAATTATGTGTTAGTTTATTCTTTTGGTAGCCGACAAGTAAAAGTCGTGCTTGATGTATATTGGTAGTTAAACTTCCATATGATTTCTGGTTGTTAGTACTTATAACTGTTAGTACTTATGTTGTTAGTAGCCGACTGGTTTTAGTCGTGCTTGGTTTGTTGGTGAGTATGTTTAGCATGATATATTGATAGTTAAAGTATTATGTTTGTTCTCCGGCATGTTTTTAGCCGTTGAGTTGTTAGACTAGAGTCTAAGACTTAGTTTAATGTTGGAGTTCCGTAGTAGTTTCGCCGATGACTTGGTTTATATTATGCTTATTATTGAATTGCATAACAGGGAGTTTGTCCTACGTGCCCAATGTTGCGGCACGCGAATCGAATTTTTGGACCGAGAGATTAATTATCTCTTTGGTTGTTTTTAGTTTGAGCTTGTTAGCTCGGGCGCCACTGTTTTATTCCGCTTCCGCATGTGTTTTGAGTTGTCGGTGTATCGCCGTTATGGCCCTACCCATTATTTGCTACTTGTGTGTTGTTATTTGTTCCCCTGGCGGCACGACCTTGGGATTTCGTCTTGGAATCCGGATTGGTCGTCACAATCGATCAGGGGTAGTTTGGCCATGGTGTAGGGTAGCGCTTGGAATATTTCTACGTCGTCGCATGTGTGCGGTATCTAAAAGCGGTGAAATCGCTTTTTCCAGAGATATAGCGGTAAATAAAGCAGATATGGTCTGTCTTACTGTTCTTTGTGGATTTTCTCGGCTTTTTTACTTTGAACGTGAGCAAGCAACCATTCAGATCAAGAAATAGAAAGAAAAGCGGGGCATCTATCTTTTTTTTTTTGAAGCAGGACGAAACCTGCGAGAATAAAATAAAACAAAACCGAAACATACAAGAGGGGGACAACCAGCTAGCCCACAAACGGGAAGCAAAGAGCCTGACCTCAAAAGGAAATACAATGAAAATTATTTCCTAAAACTATGCAACCCAGCATCATCAAAGGCTAAAGCTTTTTTAACCATGGCAGGCAACCCGAAATAATCGGACACAATAAGCTGACTCCCATGCTCATATGCAAAAGCTGCTAACCGATCTGCTACCATATTCTGCTCACGAAAAACATGTTTCAACGTGAATCCACCAAGAAGACCCCTGCAATCCCAGAGATAATAAGAATGTTGCCAAGGTTCATGATGCCCCTTCGATAAAACATTTACTGCCGTTAAAGAGTCAGATTCTGCTACAACAGGATCCAGCTTAAGAGAGTGACAAAGCTGAAGCCCCTCTCGAAGAGCCAAAATCTCCGCCCTCATATTCGATCCTAGACCATAATCGCTGGAGAAAGCACAAACAAAAGCCCCTAAGGAATTCCTAATCACCCCACCTACTGTACACCCCCCATGTTTGGAGGAGCCATCTGTATTGAGCTTGTAACCAACATCTGGGGGACGCCAACACACCCATACCCCTCTCCTAGCAGAAATTGGAATGACATTTAACTGAAGAGATTGAATAGAAGCACACGCAACCCGTCCACTTTTGGACTTAGGAACAAAACAAAGAGTGACCCCTCGGATGCCTTCAAGAATCCGAGCAGCTATATGACTCAAAACCATCCTGTTATCCTCAAAAACAGCCGCACAACGAGCTTTCCAAATCTCCCAACAAGTGTAGGCAAAGATACTGAAAGTAGTCACCCCTATTTGCGACCTCAACGAGACAGAAGACCACACGGCAAACAGATGCTCGTTGCTATCATACTGCGAAACAAAGTGAAAATGAGACGCAAATCTGGACCATAATTCTCTGGAAACTTGTGAACAAACAAACAAATGCATGGCTGTCTCCACTTCCGGATCATCAATACAACAGCGAGATCGAGATGCTAATTGCACCTTGCGAATCTGAATATTTGCGTCAAGAGCTAATGCGTTGTGAAACAATTTCCAAAGAAAACAAAATGACAGAATGAAAGAAAATGTACATATTTTTGTGCGATAAAAGTAAAGTAAGTAGAATAATAATATAAAGCAGAAATGAAGCAATAATAAAATAAAGCCCCAGCCCTTTTGTTATACTACCCGGAAATCTATTTTATTGTTTTTTTTTTGTTGTATATACCTTTTTTAAAAATAAATATACCTGTAACGATAACTGGAATGAAACTGCTGCAAGAGAAAGATCATATCCACAAATATATACACATATATATAAGAATGTGATATTTAAAATGCCAAAGAAATATAATTAGCATATTTTAGCCATAACTAAAAAAAACTGATTTTTTCTTTTTCGTAAAAACTGAGTCTAGCCCTCCATTTTTATTTTCCTTAAAATAAAAATGACATCCCCAACAGAGTCGCCACTATGAGTGCCCCGGAACGCCCCCAGATCGCGCGCTCCCTTCTCTTTTCTAGGGGAACTTGCGTTGCGGGAGGACATCACTCTTTTCATTCCATTCTCCTTGTTTAGGGGAAGACGAAATTAAAATTGCGAAAAAAGTGTTGTCGAAAAGAGCGTTGAATACGCCTCGGTCACTGAGTGTGCTTTAGTCCATTATGAGAGGTTTGGATTTTCCCGTATCTCAATCTCCCTTGTTTAGAGGAAAAAAAAGATACAGAAAATGCATCACCCTTTTCATTCTCATCGTCCCTTGTTTAGGGGAAAACGGAAAAGAGCAAAAAAAGGATGTTGCGAAGGCGCGTGGGAACACACCCTACCTTACTATGGACTTGAAATTCATCCTAGGTCACTATGAGTGCATTGGATTCCTCTGTATCTCACCCACCCTTGTTTAGGGGAAAACAAGATATAGAAAATGCATCACCCTTTTCATTCCCATCGTCCCTTTTTTAGGGGAAGACGGAAAAGTGTAAAAAAAAAAAAAAATGTTGCGAGCCTCACTGTGACCTTAGGCTCATTTTGGATCTCTATGAGTGCATTGGGTTTCCCCGTATCTCATCCTCCCTTGTTTAGGGGAAAACAAGATATAGAAAATGCATCACCCTTTTCATTCCCATCGTCCCTTGTTTAGGGGAAGATGGAAAAGTGTAAAAAAAAGGATGTTGCGGGCCTCACTGTGATCCAAAATACAGTAACAGCGTGTTCTGCAGGCTTTTGGTTTTCATGTGAATTTTTGTGGGTTGATTCAAAATCTTCTCAGTCACAGTTGGTATTCTTTTAAAGTTAATGGGACAACTTCGGGTTTTTTCAAAGCAAATCGGGGAGTGCGACAGGGTGATCCACTTTCACCTTTGTTATTCATTCTGGCTCAAGAAGTTTTGTCTCATAATATACAGCGGGCTGTTTCTCAGGGGCTGATTCTTCCATTTATTCATGGCAGGAGAGGTGATGTGATTACACATCTTTTTTATGCAAATGACTTGCTCCTGTTTTGTAATGGTTCGAAGCGTTCGATTTTGGGTCTTAAGAAGGTGTTGAGAGCGTATGAAAGTTCTTTGGGGCAGCGGGTCAACGATAATAAGAGCGGTTTCTTTTCCTCAAAGCACTGTTCTAGGAGACAAGATATGAACATTGAGAGATGGTCGGGTTTTGCTCACAAGGTTTGGCCTTTAAATTACTTGGGTCTTCCTATTTTTAAAGGCCGTTTAAAACAATCCTATTTCGAAAATCTGGAAGGCAAGCTTATGGGCAAGATTATGGGTTGGCGTAGTAAGTTGCTTTCGTTCGGTGGGAAGGTTACACTGATTAAGTCGGTGCTGTGCAGTCTGCCTGTGTATGCTTTAGCTGCCCTTCCGATTCCTAAGTCTCTCCTTCGCAGACTTGAGCAATGGCTAGCTGAGTTTTTATGGAGCAACAATGGTGAGCACCGTACTCACTGGGTTGCATGGCATCGGGTATGTCGGCCTGTAATTGAGGGCGGTTTGGGTATTCGTCCGTTTGCCCAAGTGATGGAGTCCATGCATGCTAAGTTAGCATGGCGAGTTCTCAACAAGCAGGGTCTTTGGGCGAGGTTTTGTGTGGCGAAGTATGGCATTGAGGATTCGGCTGTGTCACGTTATGCTTCCAAATCGTGGAAGGCTGTTTTGTCTCAGCTTCTTTTGGTTAGGCAGACGGTTCGTTGGGCAGTTGGTCAAGGGGATATTTCATTCTGGGACAGGAACTGGTGCGGCGAGCGTTTGGTTGGCCCTCGGCCTGTGGATAGAACCCTCACAGTGGCTAATGCTATGTGGCATTGGGAAGAAATCTGGCCTTTGATTCCAGATTCGCGGAAGGGCTTGATTCAGCAGATTCGTTGTGATGAAACAAGACGGGATCAGTTGATTTTTGAGCTAACTTCGTCAGGGGAGTTCAAAGCTGGGGTTTTCTGGAATCATTTTCGAGTTCGTAGTACGGTGCAGAGATGGGCACAAATCATTTGGTAGCCTTGGATTCCTTTGCGGGTGAGCTGTTTTGTTTGGAGGCTTTTTCATAATGCCCTTCCGGTGGATGTTAATATTCAGGCTTGCAGAGTGCCTTTTGTTTCTCGCTGTTGCTGTTGCGGAAATACGCCTTCAGTGGAGTCTAGTAATCATCTTTTCCTTCATTCTAAGGTGGCTCTAAATTTGTGGTCTTTCTTTACGGATTATTTCCGGTTACCAAAGCAATATGACAGCCTGAATCATCCTTTTAATATTTGGTCTTCAGTGTCGCTGCGCACGCAGTTAGGGGCTACTTTGTTGTGCATCTTTGCATACACTTGTTGGGAGATTTGGAAGGTGAGATGCGCTGTTATTTTTGAAAATAGTAATATGCAAGAGATGCAAATTAGAGTGCGTATTTTGGAAGGGATTAGAGGAGCTTTGATTTGTTTTAAGCCGAAGGCTTTGAGTAATCGGGTAGCTTGCGCAATGCTTAGTCAGCAGCTTGAGAAGGGTTAGTGTTAAGCGGGGTTTTTGGGTTCGCTGGAGGCCTCTGGAGTTTGGTTTTAAGCTCAATACAGATGGCTCGTCGAAAGATGGGAGGTGCACAGGTGGCGGGGTTATCTGCGATGCTCAAGGGGTTTTTAAATATGCCTTTCAAGTGATTACGGTCCAGGAACAAATATGCGGACAGAGTTTATGGCTTTACAGGAAGGGCTTCAGTATTGTCGATCTTTGAGGTTAGACAGTGTAGTGGTGGAATCGGATTCCTTAACGGCTATTAATGTTTTGGTTCATGGTCATAAGGAACGTTGGCAGTATATTTATTTGCTTAGAGATTGTCGGGCTTTGGCTTGTGGCTTTCGTTTACATCATGTGTTTCGGGAGCAGAACATGGTGGCTGATCGGTTAGCGGCGTTCGCTCATGAGCATGGCAGTCAGATTATTTTCTCGGATTTAGCAGGTTTACCAGTCTTAGTTAAACGGGCGCTGACCTTTGATGACGATGGCTTGTATAGTTTCAGGAGTTGATTGTGTTTTAGTGCTAGCCAATATGGTTGTTTGGTTGTATTATATTTTGTCGTGGTTCAGGCTCCTTTGTCCCCCCCGTTTTGGGGAAAGGCTGGTTGTCCCCCTCTATTTTTGATATCTTTTTATTAATAAAAGATGCAGGTGCCGTCCTGCTTTTATTAAAAAAAAAAACCAAAAATAACCAGAGTTTGTAAAAAAAGGGGTTCGGACGCTAAGTTATGAGTTGGGAAGGTGTTAGGCACCCAACTCGCCCTTTCGGTCTAAAAAATAGTTTTTGGCTAAAATATGTTTTTATTATATTTATTCAGCCAATGAAATAAAGCATTTTAAGAAAATATATATGTATCTACATTACTAAAGACTTGCAGCCGTCTCCTTCCAGTAATTACAAATACATTTATAAATATTTGGCCATAATAATGTTTGTTTTTAGTGCTATTTTCTATATAAATCCGGGTAACATAAATGCTTATATATTTTTTTACTTCGGGCCGACTAAAAATAGAACTTTTTTATAAAGCTGCTTTTGGGAGAGGAAGTCTTTAGTTGATGTGGAGATTCAGGCGGACTAACTGTTTCCGAAAGCTGCTTTCTGGCACCGTGAAATGGGCGGAGCAACTACTTGTGTAATTATTCTTCTTCCGAAAGTGGATCGGCCGAAGGGCTTAGGGGACTTACGTCCTATTAGCCTGTGTAATTTCAAAACAAAAATAATCTAAAAAATTTTGGCCACTCGGTTAGCGGCGTTTCTGCCTAATATAATCTCGGAACAACAGTCAAGTTTCGTGAAAGGGCGTAGTATCTAGGAGAATATTCTGTTGGCTCATGAGTTAGTGCAGAGGGTGGATACCAAAGCTCGTGGGGGTAACATGGTGTTCAAGATAGACATTTCCAAAGCGTATGATCGATTGGAATGGGGTTTTCTACAGCGTGCTCTTCAGGCGTTTGGTTTTTGCCCGGGCTTTTATGGTTTGATTCAGAATCTGATTGGTAATAGTTGGTATTCTTTCAAGATTAATGGGAAGACTTCGGGTTTTTTCAAGGCCAACCGGGGAGTTAGACAGGGGGATCCTATTTCTCCTTTATTATTCATTTTGGCGCAAGAAATTTTGTCTTTCAATATTGATCATGCTGTTACACAGGGGCTGATTCATCCATTCTTGCATGGTCGTAGAGGAGTTTTTGATCACACATCTTCTTTACGCGGACGACATGCTTCTTTTTGTAATGGTGCCAAGAAATCGATTCTAGGTCTCCAAAAGGTGTTGCGGAAGTACGAAGGTTCTTCGGGGCAGAAAGTTAATAACAGTAAGAGTGGCTTTTTTGTATCGAAACATTGTTCGCGTAGACATATTGCGAAGATTGAAGGCTGGACAGGGTATATGCATAAGGTGTGGCCAATGACGTATTTGGGGCTTCCTCTTTTTAAAGGGCGTTTAAAAAGATCGTATTTCGAGGAGTTGGAGCGTAAGGGGGCAGGTAGAATTATGGGATGGCAGAATAAGTTGCTTTCCTTTGGCGGAAAAATAACGCTTCTTAAATCGATTCTTTGTAGTATTCCAGAGTATGCTTTGGCTGCTTTACAGATTCCCAAGACTGTTCTTTACCGTATTGAGAAGAAAATGGCAGATTTTCTATGGAGTGCTAAGAGCGAGCATCGCACTCATTGGGTTGTATGGCATAGGGTTTGTCGGTCGGTTATTGAAGGAAGGTTGGGGATTTGGTCTCTGGTTCATGTGCGGGATTCTCTTCATGTTAAATTGGCCTAGAAGGCTCTTATTAGAAAGGGTTTATGGGCCCGTTTTTGTGTGAGCAAATATGGGTTGGAAGAGATGTCGGATTGGAGGTATGTTACGCCATCGTGGAAAGCTATTCGATCTCAGTTAGTTTTGGCTAATCAGGTTAGTCGATAGGAAGTTGGGCGTGGGTCTTTTTGGGAGGAAAATTGGCGTGGTTCTAGGTTGATTGGCCCTCTGCCCATGGACCAAAATTTATCGGTTGCTAGGGCTGTTCAGCATATGGATGATATTCTGCCTTTAGTTCCAGCCGAGTTTCATGATCAAGTAAGGCAGCTTCGTTGTGATCCTTCTCGAACAGACAGGCTAATTTTCGAACTCACGTCGTCAGGTGATTTCAAATCCAGTGTTTTTTGGCAGCGTTTTCGGGTGATCAGTCCGGTTCTGCGTTGGGCTCAAGTAATCTGGCAGCCTTGGCTTCCTTTGAGAGTGAGTAGCTTCTTGTGGACGTTGTTTCATAACGCTTTACCTGTGGATTGTAATGTTCAGACGTGCCGTATTTCTCTTGTTTCGCGGTGCTGCTACTGTGGGGCTGATTCGTCGATAGAGTCGGTTAATCACCTGTTCGTTCATTCTCAGATAGCGACCAACTTATGGTCATTCTTTGCAGCCCGCTTTCAGGTAGCCACACATCCTATCAATATTGATCACCTTTTCGGTATTTGGTCTTCAGTTTCGCTTCGATCACAACTAGAGGCTTCGATGTTATGTACTTTTTCCTTCAGCTGTTGGGAAATTTGGAAGGCTAGTTGCGCGGCGGTTTTCAATGACATTAAGATGGATTTGTCTCAGATTTGGTCTAGGGTTCTGGATGGTGTCCGTGGTTCCTTAGGTTGCTTTACTTCGAAGTCTTCTTACAGTAGGTTGGCACATGTGACTTTCCAATCCATGCAGATTCCGATTGGGCATGTTAAGGTTAAACAAGGACAATGGGTGCAATGGCGGCCCTCGGCAACTGGTTACAAACTTAATACAGATGGTTCTTCAAAAGATGGGAGATGTACAGGGGGTGGGGTTATTCGGGATGCTCAGGGGGTTTTCCTTTGTGCTTTTCCTAGTGATTACGGACAAGGTTCGAATATGCGGGCACAAATTTTAGCTCTTAAGGAAGGCCTTCAGCTTTGTCGATCATGTATGTTAGACAGGGTGGTTGTGGAGTCTGATTCATTAACGACAGTCAATGTTTTGGCTAAGGGTCATAAAGAGCCTTGGAGGTATGTTTACTTACTCAGAGATTGTCGGGAGCTTCTAGGAGATTTCTCTTTATAGCATGTCTTTCGAGAGCAGAACAGGGTAGCGGATCGGTTGGCAGCGATTGCTCATGATCATGGGAGACAGATTGTTTTTTCGGCTTATGCGGACTTACCTGTTATGGTTAGACGAGCGCTAGCCTTTGATGACTCTGGTATTCACAGTTATAGGACTTAGCTGCCTTTTCTTAGTTCTATCATGTATTGATTTGTTTCTTTGAGGTTCAGGCTCCTTTGTCCCCCCTGGTTTAGGGTAAGGCTGTTGTCCCCCTCTGTAGTTTTTCTTGTTTAATAAATTCTGCAGGTGCCGCCCTACTTCTCCAAAAAAAAACTGCTTGTGTTTTTGATGTTGTTTGTTTGCTGCTGGCGGAAATCGGACATAGCAACTGCTTGCTTCTAGTGGATTGACCTTTGGATTCGGGCAGAGTAAATGCTCTTTTTGAGATTTTTGGACCGGGGAAATAGGATGGAATCCTAGCTGGAAGGACAAGGTTCACTTTGATCGGTTGGATTTCTATTTGAAGGAGTTTTGACAAAGCTTCGAGGCTTATAGGAAGAGGGGTACTCTCTCTCTCTCGCTCACTACGTAAACTGAACACGATATTTAACTGTGTGTATGAGAGTGATAAGTGATTTCTCGGTCCTCATTTCTGAAGTCGAAGCCCTCCATTTATAGGTTGGAGGAGGGACCTCGTTGTCTTTAAATTTTCTTCTTTGTGCTTCATCAGCTTGTACCGTGCGTTTGAAAGATTGTACAAAATGTCAAAATGGAAATGTATAATCACTATTTGGGCGCCACCCACATAGACTCTGAGCATCGCACCAGAAGTGTATGATGGTGGCACCTAGTTTCATTTTTAGCCTGCTTTTTGACAATTTGACCCCTGTATTTCATTGTTTTACGCATTCTGCTTTCCCTTTTGCATTTTAAACCCTGTAACTTGACATTTGTTAAGTTTTTAACAGGTCTTGATATCGCATGTCATGTCACATACCAGGGGTACGAAATTGGGGTGTCTACAAATCCCCTCAACGATGGAGTTTATGGGTAACCCATAGCTTACCTAGTAAACGAACATCGTTGATAAGAAATAGACTCCCAAATTTCGTGGAAGTTATAATGGGGGGTAATGCAATAGGTAGCAGTTATAATGCAGTAGTTTACAATGCATGTCAAATCTTGCATATCCTAGACATATTTTGGCCGACTGTAGCATACTATCGTAGTTTTTTAAGCAGATATGCAAATTAAGTGCTATGATGGACGAACCTATCGAAATAGGCTGCCTACGTATCCCTTAATAAAAGGAATCAGACCAAACATAGTTAGGCCCGATGCAAACAATCAACAGTTATACTTAATCAAACATCGTATCGTCAGGGAGGGGTACCCTTCGTCGAATACGATAGTCTTTTCCCTAAGTGACCCGGTGTAAGACCCCGATTCCCAGTTAGCTTGAATTGCGTTCAATGCTCGCATTTCTTCCTTGGTTTATGGCTTGATCGGTTTGTGAGTGTAATACCCCGCTCCTTCGTTAGCTCGGTTTGCGTGCTACACTTGCACTTCTTCTTTGTCGACTGTATGATTGGTTTGCGAGAGGGTCTAGATATGTATGAGAGACCACGTTAAGACCAAAACATTATTAAGAGACTCCATATAGTTGTTAACTTGCTAAAGTCACAAGTCGTGACTCGACGATAGTCGGAATGCGACGCGGTTGAGGGTTTGCTTGCATTTTGTGCTCGTGACCTTGGTTTGGTCCTAGACCTTTATAAGATGGTTTATTAACATGTTTAGATGTATTAGACTTCAAGTTGGAGGTGTTCCTTAAGTCTATCGATGATTTGGAAGCTTTGGAGATAGCGTTCGTCTCTATCGCGTAGTTCGGGGATTGAGTCGTGTAATCGTCTCTCCTTTGGGATTCTTATTTCCCTAGTTGTTATTCAACTTCCTAGAAGTATTTAAGCTTCTTCATTATCCCTTAGACTTGCCTTAAAAGTCTCCTTTCATTGCTCGTTCGATTGCGAGTTCATTAAATCGTTCGGTTGCACGTTGTTGCACCCCTTCCCGGTTTCGCTCCGAGTTGTTTCGGGAGTTGTTCGGGTGTGTTTCCGACTTGTTTTGAGTTGGGTTAGACCTTAGAATGGTTGCCCATAAGTTGGGACCATTTAGGACATGTTTAGACCAAGTTTTGAGGGCATAAAGAAGGTCCAGAAGCCCAGGCGCCCGCCTGGCATCTTGTGAGGCGCCCGCCTCAAGTGCTGAGAGTAGTTTTGATTAAGCCCAAGCCTCAGAAGATGAGGCGCCCGCCTGAGAATGTTGAGGCGCCCGCCTCAACATCAGATACACACTTTCGGGATTTTTCCCCTGTTTTGATGTTGTACGACTTATGCACCCAAACCCCCTATCTAAACCTTTTCTAAACCTCACTTAAACCTCCCTAACCCTCCTTACTTATACCTTAACATCTCTAACAAGTTTTATGGGTGGATTAGTGAGTGATTGAGTGGATTAATTAAGCCCAAATCAGATTTTTAAGACACCACATTGTGGTGACACTTGTCCCACTCAGATTTTTAGCCAATATAAGCCACATTTGATGAGGTTGACCTTCATTTCTCTCCTCCCTTCTCCAAAAACGGGATTAGCTTCCTCCATGGTTCCTCCTTGAGTTCTTGAAGCTTTCTTCTTGGTTCCCATAGCTCCCTTCCTCCATTGTTGAAGCCAAGCCATAGGATTGAAGAGCTTGTTGAGAGGAGCATTTCCAACCGATTAGTTTCCTCATTTGCTTTCTTGGGTGTAGTATACTTGTAAGTTACTTCTTCTCTCTTTGATTTTGTACTCATTGATCCTAAGGAAAACAAACTCTATGCTATTTGAGGTCAATGAGTACACATACTTGCTTTGTGTGATTTTTACTTGTGATTTGAGCATGTGAACTTGTTAAAAACATATGTAGGATGAATTCTATGATTATTGAAGTATATTGTTACTCTTCATCTTGTGTTTCTAGGATTGTGAGCATGCTAGAAATCATGTTTACCTTTTATTTGGGTTTATTATGATAGTAGGCATAAGTTTGGGAATTTAGATGTGTAATCTCACTAGGCAATATGAGTATGACCATTCAATTGAAAGTATGTGATTTCTAAAATAGGTATAAGATTTTGTTGAGTTCTATGGATTTAAATCTTAGGAATCTAGTCCGAATGATTTTTGGGAAAATTGTTATAAATGTGAATGAGATGTTGATTTGGGGATTTATGAAATAGGCATTTAATGTTGTGTGATAATTAAGACTCAATGGAGTTGTTTTAGGTTCAATATCATGTTGGTGAGCATTAGGTCAAAATCCTACGATGTTCGGGTTTGGTTGGTTTTGATTGTGAGTACCCGAGCATCTTGAATTGTGTCCCATTTGTGGCACCCACGATATAGAGGCTTATTGGGGATTTATTTAGAGCGTGCTCGTTAGGGCACGGAGCGTTAGAGACCAACCTATGATCTCGTATTACCTTAAGAAATGATTATTTGAATGGGTTCTCTCTTAGGGAATTTGGTCGCGTGCACATGAAAGCACTTGCGAGGATATGACTACGGCTTAGTTTTGGTACCCTTGAGATTGGCTTTAAGGAAGTCGAATATATACGACGGTTGGGACTACGGTTGAGTCCGGTGTACCGTTAAGTGAAGCTAAAATGCTAAGTCTTGATTTATGATTGTTCTTAGACTAAAGTAATAGTCTTTGGTTTGATCTCGAGTAGAGGGCTATAGTAGACCGCACATTGTGATTTCTTGAGCTTATATGCTACGTTTGATTGGGTTGTGACTTGAGGGTTATGAATACCTCAATAGGTGGTTCTTGGACTAAACGGATAAGTTGGTTGGATTTGTTAAGTATGTACAAATATGTGCATTGTTAAATTGGTGTGTAGAACTTTATGTCCTACTTGATTTGATATGTCCGCTATGATCGGTCTTGGTTCTTGTTTGAGCATGTGAGTAAATATCTACATGTGCATTTCATAAAAGCCCAGCTGGCATTATTTGGTTTTTCTGTCAGGGTAGGACGATACATCGCCTATACGAATCGTAAGACCCGTATTCGCTATGGATCGCCGTACCTGGGACCTCACACACCCCTCCATTGTGGGCCGCGATGGGGAAGTAGCCCCCTTGCCGTAACAATAAGTGCGACATTGGTTGCTAGCTAAATCGAGTGATTCTCGATGAAAGTCGATGCATTCACAGAGCATCGATGTTGCACGAACCAGTAACATTGTGTATTGCAGGAGCAACACAACGGCACTAATTCGGTACCTTCTCTATCCCTTATGTGACTTACTATGAGCACTTATATGAAAGATAACGTGCTATGTGATTTATGAAGTTTATGATACTTGATGACTTAATACAAGTTTATTGTTGGTATACGATTAAGATGCCATGATTTTATATATGCTTGTGGATTATGCCATGCCACGTCATGCTATGCCATACATTGCATTTAGTAACTTACTGGGTCATTATGACTCATTTCATGTGTTTGTTTTCCTTAGTTTTTGCAGTAAGCTCGTTAGTGCGCGTTGCAGCTTCGGGCGCTTGTTGGATTGCAGGTGGTCTTCCGGGCAATAGCTTGGATTATTATTATTATTGTATTTATTATCTTGTGAGACACGGATGTGAAGTTATGTAAACTTTACTTGGGTAGTTATGTTAGTATTTTATTATCGTTATTTTGGGAGCCGACTTGTTTGGTCGAGCTGTTGTATTTATTTAGAAGTTATTATGTCATCTTCCCGAGCAAGGTTTTAGCTCGCTTATTCTAGTATTGTGTTATGGATATTTCTGTCTCCGACAATTTTTAGTCGTGAGTCCTTGGTTTAGTTATTAGTATTTAAATCCCTTATTCTTTTAGTTGAACTGTTCCTCCAGCATGTTATAGCCGTAGAGTTGTTGTTTATCAGGTTGGGTTCTTGTGGCTTCGCCGGCCTTAGGTTGCCGATGGTTTGTTGTCCGTGCGCAATGTTGCGTCACGCGAGTCGTAGATTTGTCGAGAGATAGTCGTATCTCAGCCTTGTATTCCTTAGTTCATAATTATAGGCTTTGGTCCCACTTATGATTCGCTTCCGCAGGTGTTGGTTTTTATTATTCCGTATCGCCGTTATGGCTTTACCTTCCTGTCTCGAGCTTGATGGCTCATCTTTTGGACTCGGATCATTATGCTTAGCAGTGCTTGTCCGTCTTTAGCTTGTCTTGACGGCACGACCTTGGGATTCCGCATTGAGTCCGGAAGTCACATCGCAGTTGGTATCAGAGCTATAAGTTAGCTATTTCGCCAGGATAGGTTCCTTGGCCTTGTTTGGGTTGGGTTTATTGTTGAGTTATTAACGCTGAGTGTTCTTTGTAGGCGTATTATGTAGGGAACTCGGCGTGGAGCTAGTTCTATTATACCTTGTTCGAGTACAGCTCGTGGTGTGACGACCCGACCCGGATCTCAATACGAGATCCCAAGGTCGTGCCATCAGGACAAACTAAGAGACAGACAAACACCTGCTAAGCATAATGGTGCGAGTCAAAAGACGAGCCAACAAGCTCACGACAGGAAGGTAAAGCCATAACGGCAATACGAAAAAAAAAACCAAAACCTGCGGAAGCAAAAACCATAATGGGACCCGAGCTTTCAAGCTCCTAAATATAAACAACCAAAGAGATAGTAAATCTCTCGGCCCAAAAATTCGTCGCGCATGACGCAACATTAGACACGCACAACAAACCATCGGCAACCAAGGCCGGCAACAGACAAAATCCCAACCTGATAAACAACACTCAACGGCTAAAACATGCCGGAGGAACAATTCACTATAACCATATAATCAATGCCAAATCACCAACCAAACCTCACGACTAAAACTATCGGAGGTTGGAACAACAATATACCACAACTAGAATAAACGAGCCACACATGCTCGAAACGACAAAGGAAATAATCTCTAAGGATACAAAGGCTCGGCAATACAACCGGCTCCCAAATATACAACCATAATATAATACTACAATCTACCCAAGTAAAGTCTACATAACTTTACATTCGAGCCTCACAAATAAATAACAACATAATATTAAATAACTCCAAGCTTATGGCTTGGTAGACCACCTGCTAGAAGTCGTTATCCGAAGCCGTTGCGCGTACTAACGGGATCACTGCACACACTAGGGAAAACAATCACACGAAATGAGTCATAATGACCCAGTAAGTTTCTAAATGCAACATGTGGCATATTATGACATGGCATGGCATAAATGCACAATCATATAAAATCATGGTATCATGCTAGTATACCATCATGAAACATGTACTTAATTTTTAAAGCACATAAACTCACATAAACCAAGTAGCATATTATTTTTCATATAAATGCTCATAAATAAACATGTGTAACAGTATACGTATTTCGAACCGTTACAATCAAACCCGGGTTCAAAACCCAACCAACTTACGATGATATCAAATCTCAAACCATGATTCGGGCTCAATTCCCAATCAATAATACCCTGGGGTTTCCTCCCCAAATAATCTCAACTCATCAGTTTCCCTTAATGAGTACTCGTTACATTCATCCGTCTCAGGATGAGAAATGAGAGCTTCGATGTCAGGCTAGATGGCATAACTCGAGATCACATCCCACTATTGGCCAAATAGTGAGGAGAAAAAGGACCCAATGCAACGATTCGTACCGATTGTTCCCAAAGGCTATGAATCGTCCCATTGCCGACATAACAACCAAAACCCGCCAGCTGGACTTTAAACCAAACCATCAAGTAGCTATTTACTTGCATAAACCAATGAGACCAAATTCATAATTATCGGACTCATTAAATCATGTAGGACATAATGTTCTACAACAACTCATAAACCATGCACATAATTGCACATAAACAAATAGGGCATAATGCTCCACAAAATCCCATAATCCATGCACATATTTGCATATAACCACGTAGGACATAATGCTCTACGAAATCTCATAAACCATGCATATAATTGCATAAAATCAAGTAGGACATAATGCTCTACCAAACATCATAAACAATGCATATATTTGCATATAACCATTGTGTTCAACTAACTTACAAGTTTAGTTCAAGAACTACTTTATTGAGGTATTCATTATTCCTCAAGTCATTAACCCATTCAAGCATAGCTTATCGACTTAATAAAATATAATGTGAGGTCTTCCTTAATCCTCAACTCAAATCAAACCAAGACTACTACGCTAGTCTCAAAATATTCACAATTCAAGACTTATTATTTAGTCTTTATTTTAAGTACACCGGACTCAATCATAGTCCTAATCGTCATATATGATCGACAACACCAACACCATACATAAAACATCATGACTACCCGTAGTCACTTCGCTAAGTGTTTTCATATGTACGCAACAAAAATCCTTGAGAAGAGGATTCTCTCTTAATCTTCTCTTAACTAATCTCGTGACCTTATGCTGGGTCTCAATTATCCCATGCTCTAACAAGCATGCTTAAAACATATTTCTAATAAATCTTCATACCATGAATGTCTCCATTGGACACAAACCAAAGACCCGGTGTGCACAAACACAACCCAAGCAAACCCAAACATGGTAGGGTTTCCACCCAAGCTCTTAGTCATTTTATTGGCCTTATACCGACTCCGTTGAGTCTTACTAACACATTTCATTCTTTATGTGTTTTATAAATTGATACCGTAATAATTTCTTAAAGTTTACAACCAAATCTCAATAGTCATTCGGGCTAAATTCCCAAGACTAAAAACCCACAAAACACATCACAACCACTAACCATTTAAAGTTTGGAACTTATGTTCTTCGCTCCATTAACTAAACGAAATCCAATCATCGTAGGATTTCAACCCAGGCTCAATTAGCACATAATCAAACTTATAATGACTCCGTTGAGTCTAATCTACCCTTTCTAAAATTTTAGGGCATAGAGGCCATGGGTCTCAATAATCTCTATGTTCATAACCATCAACAATAGTCATCATCCCGGGTTCGTTTAACTCACATAAACCCGACAAAACCTTCACCAATATAACATAGAATAAATTCATCATTTTGAGCACAATTTCATTTAGCTCACCTTACCAATCATAATTCCCCAATTCATATTAAATCATACAACCCGGTTTAATATACTCTATTAAGCATATAAAACATAGTAATCAAGCTCACATTAATAATTTTGCAAGCTAAACCAAATTTGGGCAAAACACCCTCCAAGTATCTCAACCAAACCAACATCAAAACTCATGGATAATCAACATAATCAAGTTCAATAGCCTAGTTAGAACATGAATCTCACATATATCATGGTCTCACATAGGTCAATCCAATTCTATCATCAATTTGAAAACCTAGGGTTCATGGCATCTTCTACGAACCCTAACAATGGCTTCCATTGACCTCACATAGCACAAATGATTGTTTCCCTAGGGTCAATGGAGCCCAAAAGAAGGAGAAAGAGGGTAGAAACTTACCTCAAATCAGCCCCTTCAAGTCACAATCCCGAAATTCTTGGTGTTGGGTGTTGTTCCCTTCAATCCCTTCTTCAAAACTATGGTGTAGCTTGAGAAATGAAGGTCCCAAGCTATGGCCTCCAAGATTGGGCACTCAAGAACCCTAGAAATCTCCTCTCTCAAGCTCTCCCACGTTTTTGTGAAGTGTAGGCAGAAAATGAGAGGTTTAATTGTTGTTTTGTGTCTTATATATGATAGAAACTAAGTGGGTGTAGGTTAGATTAGTGGGGTGTTTCTCTTTAATTAACCACCTTAATCTCACCCTAAAACTCTAATAGATGGTTAGGACAAATCATAAGACACTTAGGAAGGTTTAGGATTAGTTTAGGATGGGTTTGGGTGGGGATAGGGATACAATTGGGTGAAATGGGTGAAAAATCCCGTAACAGGGAATAGGGTATGATGCGGTCGCATCATACAAAGCCATGCTTGACGCATGGTCCACCTTCAAGACTTGGCAAGTTTCCGCAATCCTCGTTCGCGTCGGTCCTTCCCATGCAATCGCAAGCCTTAAAGCCTCGGAATGGCCTATAATTCAACCCTTAATGTCCTCATACTCTTAGCTAAACAAAACAAGTCTCAAACCACCCTCAAAGTAGGTCCAAACCCTCGAACAACTCCGAAACAACTTGGAGGAGCAAAACCGAGCGCAAGGCGCGACATCTCGCTAACGAAACGTCGAATGAAACCACAAACCGACGGGCATCAACCCATGATTATAAACACTTCAAAGGCTATAGAATAGGCCTAAATGCCTCTCAAATGATAAACAACAGATAGGAGAAATAAGCTCAGAAGGCGAGGCGTTCGCGAGCAATCTCAAACTACAGCGATAAGGAGAATTGCTATTCTCGAGGCGTCAAAACTTTACGAGACTTACGGAATACATCCAATTCGAAGTCTAACACATCTAAACATGTTATTTAATCATCATGTAAAGATCTAGGACCAAATCGATGTCGAAACACAAAACCGAATAAACTATCTATCGTGCATTTCGACTATCGTCGGGGTCCACGACTTCGACTTTAGCAAGTCAACAACTATATGACCTCTCTTAAAAGTGTTTTGGTCTTAATGTGATCTCTCATACACATTTAGACTCTCTCACAAACCAAGCGAGCAATCAACCAAAGGAGAAATGCAGTATTGCCGCAATTCAAGCTAACAGGAATCGGGATCTTGCGTGGCGACGAGAGGGGAGAGAATGTTAACGATCGCGTGTGACTCCTCAACAGATGTTTGACCGAAGATGGAAGGCGATTCTACTGTCCTTGCGAAATTCTTGAAGTTTAAACCGGAAAGTTTCGATGGAGAGCCGAGATACTATTAAGGCGAAACATTGGCTAGAAAGCATGGAGAGGATCTTTGCAGTTTTGGGTTGTACATCGAGAAGAAATGGTTACCTTAGCGGTGTTTGGATTGGATGGTGCGGCCGAGCATTGGTGGCTTGAAATCGAGATCATTGGAGCATGGAGTGCCTCGAGTGTGGGAAAACTTTGTCAAGGAGTTTATGGTACGGTTTGGTCCCGGTAGTAACTCGAGAAAGATGAGGAGATGGAATTCCTAATGTTAGAACAAGGAGATATGACCGTGGCTCAAGTATTCAACAAAGTTTATGGAGTTGGCTCGCTCGTAGTTACTTGGTGCCGGATGAGGCTAGGAAGACCGAGAGGTTTGTGAAAGGCACGAAGCAATTATCGTGGCGGCTTATTCCGTTGCTATACTACGGATTACCAGGGGCGTGGATCGTGCATATGCGATGGAGTTGGACATCGAGATGTACGCTCAAAAGAAAATATCAAAGACTAATAGGGGCCGAGGATAAGAGAAGGCGGTCGGACCTCAAAGCAGGTTAGTCAAGGAAAGGTGCGTTCGGGTGGCGGAGTGGTGTTACTACTTCTACTCGGAGAAGGCGAGGTGGCGAGGTTGACATGTAACTTTGTAAGAGGACCGGGACATACCGAGGATAGGTCTTTGGGGTACAACGGAAAATGCTTTGTTTGTGGCGGCGATCATGTTCGTAAAGATTGCCGAAGAGGAGAGTTAGTCGATGCAGGAGTACTAGTCAACAATTCGGTGGCTCCAAGATGGTGGCGATCGACCAGAGTTTGAGCGGTGGCGTGGCGGTGACGGGCCTCGCGGAGTTTGAACCTATCAGCGGTGCGTGGCGGTTGGCCATCGCGGAGTTTTGAACCTATCAAAATAGGAAGGTATATTCTTATTTATATATATATATATATATATATATATATATATATATACCATATGTAAATTATACCGTTGCTACTATTATCGTTATTATGAGTACAAATTTTAATCGGTAGCTCATGTGCAATCATACATACATTATATGGTTCGTTTGTGAATTACCGGTAGGTAATAAATGCGTTGTGTATGGATTCTTGTTTAGTCTATATATATAAGACTATGCTATATATAGAGTTGTGGTTTTGTGTGGTTATATATAAGGGCCATAGCCATAGTATGTATATGTATATATATGAATATATATATAAAGTATGAATTGTATATTGATATTTATCGGTTTGGTATGATGTTTGTATATTCTATAAAGATATGTTTTATGTAATGAATAATATACCATATTATTGTTAGTGGTTGTTATGCGAGTAGGATATACACTCGTTGTGAGAAGGTTAAAGTCATGCGATTTATCAATTGGTTTCGATTGCTACGGGAGAGATTGGCCTTCACAGTGAGTATTGAGGCGTTAACGTTTCGATAGGATGCTTAGTATATGCATTGGTTGTAGACTTGGTCTAGAGCTTAAGAAAGGATAGTTTTGCGGAGTATGGGCGTTACGGGCATTAGTAGCCTTGTCGATTCGTGGTGATTACTAGGAAATCATCTTGGTTGGGTGTACTAGGCACACGAGTTTTGTGATAGCTATGATTGTTGTTTGCTAAGGTAATAGACCTTGTTACTTGATCTGAATTTTTATTCAGTTACGTGCATTAGTTGTAGGGAACACCTACTTGATGCATTTACATAGTAGTATATTAAATTCTCATCTCATAATTTCATGTTCATTCATTAGCATAGAAGACTGTTTGAAGGATGCTTAAAACTTTTTTTACTCATGAACCTTTGCATCCTTACGACGGAAACTTTTGAAGCTAATTCGGTAGGTACCACGAATTGGTGAGCAAAAGGTATTCGATGGATTGGACTAGAATGGTAAGAAGTTAAGTTAGAAATTGACTATACCCGTTACCAAATGGAATGGACAGAAATGGAATGAATTTTCAAAACATTTCATTAATGTGCTCTTATGTGTTGTTACCCGCGATAGGAAAATCGCGAGTATGATTTACATGGTTTGAAATGCCGATTTGCTTATCTTTGATTTGTTCGCGAATTGCTCCATAGGCAATTATTAATTCTTGTAACTTAGAATCTCTTGTGCTTGAATTTCTTTATGTGCCCGAGACAAATAGTTTCGGTAGTTGAATGTTTAAAGTGTCCTTGAATGTGTTCTTACATGATTGGCCTAGTGTTGTTGGTATGGTATTCGCGACTCAAGTATGAGTCATGTTATTTTCAATCGTAAGTGTTTTATGTTGTTATGTCCCGAGTTCGTAGACTTTGAATTTGGATTATTATAGTTCGACCCTCGTGTATATTGGGGTGGTGGACTCGGATATTCGAGTCAAGGTTTGGTTTTTGTACCATGATTTAGAATTCGGGGCCGAATTCTTTTTTAAGGTGGAGATGGTGTAACACCCCGCTCCTTCGTTAGCTTCGGTTTGCGTGCTATACTTGCACTTCTTCTTTGTTGATGTATGATTGGTTTGCGAGAGGGTCTAGATATGTATGAGAGACCACGTTAAGACCAAAACATTATTAAGAGACTCCATATAGTTGTTGACTTGCTAAAGTCACAAGTCGTGACTTCGGCGATAGTCGAATGCGGCGCGATTGAGGGTTTGCTTGCGTTTTGTTTCGTGACCTCGGTTTGGTCCTAGACCTTTATAAGATGGTTTATTAACATGTTTAGATGTATTAGACTTCAAGTTGGAGGTGTTCCTTAAGTCTATCGATGATTTGGAAGCTTTGGAGATAGCGTTCGTCTCTATCGCGTAGTTCGGGGATTGAGTCGTGTAATCGTCTCTCTTTGGGATTCTTATTTCCTAGTTGTTATTCAACTTCCTAGAAGTATTTAAGCTTCTTCATTAGCCCTTAGACTTGCCTTAAAGTCTCCTTTCATTGCTCGTTCGATTGCGAGTTCATTCGTCGTTCAGGTTGCGTTGTTGCACCCTTCGGTTCGCTCGAGTTGTTTCGGGAGTTGTTCGGGTGTGTTCCGACTTGTTTTGAGTTGGGTTAGACCTTAGAATGGTTGCCCATAAGTTTGGGACCATTTAGGACATGTTTAGACCAAGTTTTGAGGACATAAGAAGGTCCGAAGCCCGTGCCCTTTGGCATCTTGTGAGCGCCCGCCTCAAGTCTGAAGTAGTTTTGATTCAGCCCAAGCCTCGAAGATGAGGCGCCGCCTGAGAATGTTGAGGCGCCCGCCTCAACATCGATCACACTTTCGGGATTTTCCCCTGTTTTGATGTTGTGCGACTTATACACCCACCCCTATCTAAACCTTTTCTAAACCTCACTTAAACCTCCCTAACCCTCCTTACTTATACCTTAACATCTCTAACAAGTTTTATGGGTGGATTAGTGAGTGATTGAGTGGATTAATTAAGCCCAAATCAGATTTTTAAGACACCACATTGTGGTGACACTTGTCCCACTCATTTTTAACCAATATAAGCCACATTTGATGAGTTTGACCTTCATTTCTCTCCTCCCTTCTCCAAAAACAGGATTAGCTTCCTCCATGGTTCCTCCTTGAGTTCTTGAAGCTTTCTTCTTGTTTCCATAGCTCCCTTCCTCCATTGTTGAAGCCAAGCCATAGGATTGAAGAGCTTGTTGAAGGAGCATTTCCAACGATTAGTTTTCTCATTTGCTTTCTTGGGTGTAGTATACTTGTAAGTTACTTCTTCTCTCTTTGATTTTGTACTCATTGATCCTAAGGAAAACAAACTCTATGCTATTTGAGGTCAATGAGTACACATACTTGCTTTGTGTGATTTTTAACTTGTGATTTGAGCATGTGAACTTGTTAAGAGCATATGTAGGATGAATTCTATGATTATTGAAGTATATTGTTACTCTTCATCTTGTGTTTCTAGGATTGTGAGCATGCTAGAAATCATGTTTACCTTTATTTGGGTTTATTATGATAGTAGGCATAAGTTTGGGAATTTGGATGTGTGATCTCACTAGATAATATGAGTATGACCATTTAATTGAGATTATGTGATTTGTAAAATGGGTATAAGATTTTGTTGAGTTCTATGGATTTAAATCTTAGGAATCTAGTCCGAATGATTTTTGGGAAAATTGTTATAAATGTGAATGATATGTTAATTTGGGGATTTATGAAATAGGTATTTAATGTTGTGTGATAATTAAGACTCAATGGAGTTGTTTTAGGTTCAATATCATGTTGGTGAGCATTAGGTTAAAATCCTACGATGTTCGGGTTTGGTTGGTTTTGATTGTGAGTACAGAGCATCTTGAATTGTGTCCCATTTGTGACACCCACGATATAGAGGCTTATTGGGGATTTATTTAGGCGTGCTCGTTAGGGCACGCAGCATTAGAGACCAACCTATGATCTCGTATTACCTTAAGAAATGATTATTTGAATGAGTTCTCTGTAGGGATTTTCGCGTGCATGAAAGCACTTGCGAGGATATGACTACGGCTTAGTTTTGGTACCCTTGAGATTGGCTTTAAGGAAGTCGAATATATATCGACGGTTGGGACTATGGTTGAGTCCGGTGTACCGTTAAGTGAAGCTAAAATGCTAAGTCTTGATTTATGATTGTTCTTAGACTAAAGTAATAGTCTTTGGTTTGATCTCGAGTGAGGGCTATAGTAGACCTCACATTGTGATTTCTTGAGCTTATATGCTACGTTTGATTGGGTTGTGACTTGAGGGTTATGAATACCTCAATAGGTGGTTCTTGGACTAAACGGATAAGTTGGTTGGATTTGTTAAGTATGTACAAATATGTGCATTGTTAAATTGGTGTGTAGAACTTTATGTCCTACTTGATTTGATATGTCCGCTATGGTCTTGGTTCTTGTTTGAGCATGTGAGTAAATATCTACTTGTGCATTTCATAAAAGCCGGTGGCATTATTTGGTTTTTAAATCGGGTAGGGCGATACATCGCCTATGAATCGTAAGACCAGTATTCGCTATGGATCGCCGTACTGGACCTCACACACCTCTCCATTGTGGGCAGCGATGGGAAGTAGCCCCCTGCCGTAACAATAAGTGCGACATTGGTTGCTAGCTAAATCGAGTGATTCTCGATGAAAGTCGATGCATTGAGCATCGATGTTCACGACCAGTAACATTGTGTATTGCGGGGAGCAACACAACGGCACTATTTGGGTACCTTCTCTATCCCTTATGTGGCTTACTATGAGCACTTATATGAAAGATAACGTGCTATGTGATTTATGAAGTTTATGATACTTGATGACTTAATACAAGTTTATTGTTGGTATACGATTAAGATGCCATGATTTTATATATGCTTGTGCATTATGCCATGCCACGCCATGCTATGCCATACATTGCATTTAGTAACTTCTTGGGTCATTATGACTCATTTCGTGTGTTTGTTTTCCTTAGTTTTTGCAGTAGCTCGTTAGTGCGGCGTTGCGGCTTCGGCGTTGGATACGGGTGGTCTTCAGGCAATAGCTTGGATTATTATTATTATTGTATTTATTATCTTGTGAGACACGGATGTGAAGTTATGTAAACTTTACTTGGGTAGTTATGTTAGTATTTTATTATCGTTATTTTGGGAGCCGACTTGTTTGGTCGAGTGTTGTATTTATTTAGAAGTTATTATGTCATCTTCAGGAAGGTTTTAGCTCGCTTATTCTAGTATTGTGTTATGGTTATTTCTCTCGACAATTTTAGTCGTGAGTCCTTGGTTTAGTTGTTAGTATTTAAATCTCTTATTCTTTTAGTTGATTTATTCCTCCATGTTATAGCCGTAGAGTTGTTGTTTATCGGGTTGGGTTCTTGTTGCTTCGCCGGCCTTAGGTTGCCGATGATGGTTTGTTGTCCGTGCGCAATGTTGCGTCACAGCGTAAGATTTGTAGAGATAGTCGTCTCTCGGCCTTGTATTCCTTAGTTTATAATTATAGGCTTTGGTCCCACTTATGATTCGCTTCCGCAGTGTTGGTTTATTATTCGTATCGCGTTATGGCTTTACCTTCTGTTTCGAGCTTGATGGCTCATCTTTGACTCGCATCATTATGCTTAGGTGCTTGTCCAGTCTTTAGCTTGTCTTGTGACACGACCTTGGGATTCCGCATTGGAGTT
>JABEVN020001051.1:0-26601 GCA_013146195.2 Codonopsis lanceolata | reverse complement strand
CGTCGAAACGGCCTTTGGTTGTGTCGGCTTTGATCAATAAGCGGCAAGTGCATCGGTGCTCGTGGATGCGAGGAGCATCTTAGGGATGTGCTTTACTACAATTGTTTTAAAGAGATTGGTCTCGGCGATGCCCGATTAAAACCTTATTTGGGAACTACGGAAGGTTTCCAAATCATAAAGTCGAGTCGAGGCACGGTTGACACAGGGAGTTTACATGGCGATGGGGAACATACAAGGTTAGAGGTCGTAACTTTCCCTGTAATCGACTGAGAAATCTCCATATAAACGCCATCATGGGCATCCCTCCATGGCTCGCTTCCGGATGGTAGCCTCGGTTCCTCGCAGTGAGCAAAGTTTTAGGCGTGGGCATCATACATAGTCGGCCGGGACAATGTGGGAATTTGTCAGAAAGCCTTGAGAAAAGCGAGAAAAATCGCTCGCCATCCCGATGAAGAAATTGTTGTTCTGAGCAAAGTTACGGGCAGTATAATTTGTAATTTACGAAGGAGAGTGCTCGCGACGAGAAAATATGGAGGTTGATCACCCAGGACAAGAGGCAGGCCGTGAGGAAATATCAAAAGCCATTTCGTAAAAAAGAGGGCAAAGGCGGCGAAAAAAATTGAAATGGACACTCTTGGTCGAGTGAAGAGCTCGAGTTATCAATCCATCTTTTAGGAGAGAAAATCAAAATTGGGCGGCGCTTTCTCCAGGAGGACGGACAAGATTAATCGGCGATTAAAGTCAAGCCTTGATGTGTTTGCACAGACGGTGGAAGATATAGGGGCATAAGTGAGGAGGTAGCTCTTCGTCGGTAAGTGTGGACGACGTGTCGACCAATTCAGCAGCGACCTCGCGGTTCTCCTGAGAGAAAAATGAGGCTATAAAGAAGGAGGTAGAAATTTGTTGGCAGAGCATCATTGAAGAAATTCATTACCCATCTGGTGGCTAATGTGGTAATGGTTAAAAAAGCAATGATAAATGGAGAATGCGTGGACTTCCAGATCTTAATAAGGCTTGCCCGGGCGATTACCCCTCACCGCGTTGTGGTGGTTGATGCAATTCTTTGGATTGAAATGCTCGGCTTCTTGGATGCCTATTCGGGGATACCACAAGTGAAAATGGCGGCGAGGATAAGGCTTTGGCCGCATTCGAGCGGTGGCGGTCTTCTTGTTATAAAATGATGCCTTCGGTTTGAAAAAGCAGGGGGCCACTATCGGTATGGTCAACAAAGTTTTGGCCAACAAATTGGTAGAAACATGGAAGCATACATTGATGACATGGTCATCAAGACCAAGGAGCGACCACATCAAAGATTTGGAGGAAACTTTTGAACTGAGAAAAACAACATGAAGCTAAATCAGAGCAAGTGTGTTTTCGGTGTTAATTTGAGGAAATTCTTGGGGTTCATGGTTAACGGAGGGGGATAGAGGCTAATCGAGAGAAGATTAGGGCTCACTCGACATGAAGGCGCGGATGTATTAAAGGCGTCAGCAGCTGAGCGGAACCATCATCGCCCTTGGTCGCTTCATTTCTCTCGCTCTGTGGCGATGTTTATTCTAAAGTACTCGGGAAATAAGAAGTTTGAGTGGAATGAAGAATGTCGAGGCGTTCAAGCAAGCGAAGAAGTATCTCGGTGAACCACCATAATGAAGCGGCAGAAAATGGGAGAAAATCTATATTTGTGGCGACCCAGAGGACAGTGTGGCCGCCAGTTAGGGAGGAGTCAAATGTTCAAAACTTTGTATGGTATCAAAGCTCTCACACTGTAGAGAGCCGATATTTTAATATAGAAAAGTTGGCTACTCTCTTTGTTATTCTGCTCGGAAATTGCGAGCATACTTTTACCACGTGATAATTGTGTACAGACTCACCTTCTGAAAAATTTTGCACAAGCAGATTTTTCGGGAAGAATGCTTGGTTGGTCCATCGAGGCTTCACGAATTTCACATCGATTATCAACCACGAAGGCAATCAAGGCACAGGCATTGGCGGGCTTTTTGGTAGAAGCTTTCCGACCCGAGGAGGGAGGAAGAGTTCTCGGCCAGCTAGAAGCGGGGAAACGATCAAGATCAAACCCGGCCAGTTGTTGGGAATTGTTAGTGGATGGCTGCTTGAGTAAAAAGCAGGCGGAGCCGAGCATCTTGCTAGTCACACCCGATCGAGTGACGAATTCGAGATGGCTCTTAGATTCAAATTTCTGCTTCAACAATCAAGCGAGTGCGAGGCCATGATTGCTTGGGATTAGAGCTTCGCGTTGGATATGGATATTGATTCGGTCACGGTGTACTCGAGACTCACAGGTTAGTCGTAAACCAATCTGCAGGGGAGTATGGATCCATAATCCTACATTGGTCAAATCTTGCTGAGTTAGTCGAAAGAAATTTTGAAGAACTTTAAGTTACGGGAAATGCGTCGGGATTGGCGAAGCGGGATAATATCTTGGTGATTACCTTTCAAGATAGCGAGAAGGCGAAATATCCGTGTTAAGGCTGCGGTGATGATTGATCATTTAGAAACACCTTCGATTGAAAAGACGAGAATAATGGATATTGAGCCGGCGAATCTTTGGATCGGCAGTATAAAGATTTCATCGAGCAGGGTATATTGCCAGAAGATAAAAATCGAGCAAGAGTTGTCCGGAACCAGGTATGTCGATACTCGGTGGTCGGAGGAATACTATACAAACGATCAAGGGTGATCTTAGATGCTTCGTTGTGTTCCACGAGAAATGACCAGAGCTTACATCACGAGGTCCATCGAGGAGAATGTGGTGGTCATCCGGGCGCGGACCTTAGCACAAAAATCTTATTTGCGAGGTTATTATTGGATCACGTTAAGGAAAGATGCACCTTATAATGCGAGAAATGTGACAAGTGCCAAAGGTTTGCGGATATACCAGACTTCCTTCCAGAAGCGGACCCGTAGTAGCGGCATGGCCATTCGACATGTGGGAATTGACATAATGGGTTTTCCTGCAGCGCGATCTCAGTTCAAATACGCAGTAGTGGCGATTGACTACTTCACCAAATGGATTGAAGCAAAACCATTGGCAACCATCACGGAAAACAACATCATCAATTTCGTGCATGACCACATCTGGTGCCGCTTTGGGTTACCTAGAGCCATTGTATCAGATCATGGCACACAATTCTCAGACAAATTTACGGCAGAATGTAATAGGATGTATGTCAAACATTGGCAATCTTCAGTTGCCTATCCACGGAGACCAGCGGCCATGAACAAACAAATCTGCGCTCTCTCAGCGGAATTTGGATGATCGAGCGAGGGAAAATGGGCGGAGCGAGTTACCGTAGTTTATGGTCGATTAGAGCATTGTAAAGGGATCAGCGGGGAAACACCTTTGCGCTCACATACGGATCGAGGCCGTAATTCCAAGCTGGCTTGACTTTCCCCGACTCTGAGTGGCTCATTATAGCAAGCAAGACAACGAGGTCGCGGAGCAATCGACCTTGACCTTCTCGAGGCGTAGATTGGGCTCGCGTCGAGAATGGTTAACTACAAGCAGAGGCCAAAGCCCGTCACGATAGGAAAGTTCGGGAAAGAGCATTCAAAATTGGAGGCTGGGTCCTTAGGAAAATCGAGATTCACGGAATGCTGACGGAGCGAGGAAAATTGTCACTAATTAGGAAGGACCATTTAAAGGTTCTGAGGAATTGTTAGAGAGGAACTTACACCTGAGAATCAAAGAAGGCAAACATTTGAAGCATCCTTGGCATTCGATCATTTGAAGAAATATTATCATTGATATGGGTGTTAATTTCAGGTTTGTTTTGGTTGATTATGTGTTGATAGGGCTTTCTTCAATAATAAAGTTGTTTGAATGAAAGTAATGGCATACATGGATTGAAATATACATGTCGAAAAGAAAGTATACTCAAACAAGTATAAACAAAACTTTGCGAAAAATCGAGCAAAGTGGGGCCTCCGCAGTTTATATTTTAAGTTTGAATGCCTCGACAAGAGAGGGGCATCCGGTATTCGATATTGTTGGCGGCTTTGTTCGTTTTGGCGACAAAGGGAGATGAATCTCGCTCAATTAATATCGGCCTAAATAATGTTAGCGGTTCGATCAACCCGAGGGCCATGCCCGACTAAGCGTGGCTACGCCTTTCACCCGACAACTACGGCGATGGCGATTATTTAGATGCTGCGAATTGGCGAAAGGCCTACTGATGATCATAATTATTTTCGGTTAAGTACAAAGCGGAAGTAAGACAAATAACGAAAGACATTCAATACATATTTTTGAAATAAAGTTCTCATTATAATTATTTTCATTACATAAGAAGGAAACAAATACAAAGACCATCCAAGGTTATCTAGAGGTGGTGGAGGAGGTAGTTTGCTCAGGTGCTCAGGGTGGAGGAGGAGGCAAATTCGTCTACGCCCAGGAAGGGAGGAGTAGCTGATGCTCCTCGACATCTATCACTTAGGAAGACCGAGGTTGGGGGAGGCGGGATCCTCATCCTCATCATCGTTGGCCTCGCTCTCGAAGATAGCATTCATTTGATCAACTACATTATTGGCCAGAGTCGGAGGAATCCATTCCGGCTCACCGCTCTCACTATCATTATTCGCAATGATCCCGGTTCATCCACGGTATAGGGGATCAAAGCATAGCTGCTACAGCTGCGGCACTTAAAGGCGAGCCGCCCCCGTTGGCCATCATCTCGGGCGTTATATCCGGGTGGCTTCCATGTATCACATAAAACATGGCTGCACCCTTAGGAATAATAGGGACGGTTTTGCATCCACAAAATTTGGTCAAGCTCGTGAAGCTTGAAATCTTCAGCATTGCGGTCTTGGGCCAGCGACCTCCGTGTCAACTGGCTGCCAAGCTCTCTCATACGCTTCGGCGGCAATCTGCGCATCCTCAAACTTCTTCCTCTCCTCGCTCAATGTTTTCGGCGGATACCTCCCGATTACGAGCAAACTCCACAGGCCTTTAGGCGGATAATTTCTTCCTCGAGCTTAGGCGGCTCGGCGACCTTTGTTAGGACCTTTGTCGCCTTAGACAAGTCCTCTTTGTAAGCAGCGGCTTCATCGGACTTTCGTTTACGCTCAGCGCTCGACCTTGTCTTTATACTCATCTGCGCTTGTGCGAGAACTGCTGGAAGCGAGCTAAAACAAAAATTTACATGACGAGAAAATATAAGTTACCGGCGACAATCGTCTTCATCAAATAACGAGACATGATTTACCTCGATTAGCAAACCGGCTTCCTAGAAGCGGCCTTGTTATTCGGCGTCTCGGCATCACCGGGACAACATCGGGATGGACAACCCTTTGAGGATTCCACGCATGGCTTGGCTCATCGTCCCCGGTCACGAATGTTAATTAAAGTCAGAGGGGGGCCAGCTTCGTTCCTGAGGGCCTAACCCCATCTCGAGATACGGGCGCCACAAATTGGCCCTCTCGACTAGAGGTAGCACTCAAGTGATGGCTCTTAGCGGCGAGGAGGGAGGAGGAAGCCAGTGGCGGGGGCGTTGGAAGGGCAGGAGAAGGCGGGGAGTAGACCACTTGAATTGTTTCTTGGGTTCAATCCCCCTGTTCGAGTCGGTGCTCAGGCTTCTGCTCGGGAGTCGGGCACGGTGGTCTCTTACTGGGGACGAGGCTCGGTGGTGGCGCCGGGCCTTGGGAGATCTCGGCTCGGTAGAAGAAGCCGGGGCACGAGATGATTTTTGCTCCTCTCGAGAGGAGCAGGCCGAAGGCCGGCGGCTGCTCCGTGTCAGTTCACCATGGCGAAAGCGGACCTCGCCTTGAACTCAATCTTCCTACGCCTTAAAATATCTTTCACCACTTGCAAGCGAAAGGAAAAGCGAGTTAGAAAACATCGAGATATTTTTAAGTGAGACTCATCATAAAAATAAAGGGCAAAATACCCGGCATCATCAAAATCAAAGCGAGGTACAATCTCCCCCGAACCGCGCGGCTTCGCATTCAGCAGGGAAACTTGTGGTCATGGCAAGTCCCCAAGCGGATGAGCAGGCTCAGTGCTATTTCGATCAAAGGAACCACACCTCGCGCGGCGGGGTACATCCGGCCGGCGTAAGATCCGAGGTCTGCGCGATTGATTTCAGTCAATCAACCACTCGACCTGCTCGGTCACTCCCAGCTCCTCTGCGACATGTCCACACTGTCCTCTCAGGTAAAGGTGGCATCTTGCCGATCGTAAGTCGAGGCTTCATCGCATATGGGGTCGGAGCAAATGGCCACCCACCGAGACTCCACAACAACAATCCTTTTGTCCACAATGTCGACTTTATGGGGAATTCGGTAAACAACCGGGGCTCCTGCTTTTGATCGGCCAACAATCTGCCCGATCTCTTGTCCTTGGTGAATTGAAAAAGTTTTGGAGAATAGTTGTCTCGGTTCGAACAATCAGAGCGGCAAGTCGCGCTAAAGCGTCGAGAATCAACATCGTTGTAATTTGGAGGTCGCAAGAGCGACATTGGTCTCTCTCAGAACTTCGACAACAAAAGGATCTAGCGGAAAGCATCAGGCCGAAAGAAATCATAAAAAAGACCACTCTTTTGGTCTTACTCCTCATTTGGCAGAGCGGAGTCATCTCGGTTCATAAGGGACCCTCGATAATCATCAGAAATCCCAATCGAGTCAAACCAGGTTCCCCCCTCAACAAGCTGAGTCCATGGAGCTCCCGGTGAGCAAGCGAGCTCGAGATTAAAATAATCCTCGTTGCGAGGTCTCTACCACTTCGAGGTCGACCCGGACCACCTCCTCGTCATTTGGGCATCTCACTCGAGCTCGCCCCATCTACCTCATCCTGGTCGGTGGTCACATCGTTCACGACCCTCTCAAGAACAGCACGACTATTTACTTCTTGAATATTTCTCCTCTCCGAAATCAACATATCAGACCCTGTCCTCTCAGAGTCTACGGGTGAATGATGCTCCTGGGCACCATGGTCGTAATCATAAGCCTCTTGCTCGTGATCAGAGCTGTCATCAAAAATTCGAAGGGGGGAAGACATCCTACAACAGATCGAGCAATAATCACGGATTAATCCCCCGTATGACTCTTGAAGGTTTTCCTTGATCTCCCTGCGGACTACCTAAACCTAAACTGAAAACCCAAGAGTCTACCCAGAAACCATGACCATGAAGAACACAGAAAAAGGCCAGAAAATTCAAAAGAATTTACAGGGAAGCAGAAAAGATGAAGGCCAGAGAGGACTTACTTGTGCGTTGAGCGGGGATTAATTTGCCGGAAGCTGAAATATTATAATGATCCAGAATGGCAAGAGCTGAATTTCTCGTCAAAGGGATACCACGGAAGAAATTAACAGGAAGAACACGTAACAAAAAGAGGTATAGAAAATTCTGAAAGATAGGAGGCAGTAAAAAGGATGAAGGGTTAGGGTTCTACCCCACATAGAGAATTTGGGGAGAAAGGCGCCCAAATCACCGCCCACAATTTCAAATAAAGGCGAGGCGAAGCACCAATCAAGCCGATAATGCACTGCCTCGAAAACACGCCTTGGTCGCCGGAAAGGTCTTTTCGGTCTCCACATGTAGGGCTTGAATACTCTAGCGTAAGCCAATAAAAGCGGCTCCCTTCACTTGGCGACAATCAAATCAAACAAGTATATTGCTCCTGCGGCGAGCATAAATACTGCCGTGAGCGAGGGGCCAGATGAGCTCGGCCCAAACTTTGGTCACGAGCCAAGCACAGGCTCCAGCACGTGATAGTCACGTGTATGACAGAGACCAGGAAAGAAACTACCCGAGCAGGATAGCCGCGAGATGACCATCACACATCTATCGGCGAGGAATCTCTATCACTTTCGGCCGAGGGAGCAAGGCGCTCGATTGAGCTCGGTATTAATCTCGAGATATCCTCGGCGATCCAGAGATTTTGGCCTTGATTCCTTGATTCAGCGGTCAACCGCATTTATGGTATTACAATCCTAAAATATCTCAGTGATCACGGCCTAACCGGATCTTACTCCCGAAAAGGCTATATATACTTCATGAAATCTCATTTGAAAGGTGCAGCTATTCAATACAGAAACCTTGTCATTTTGCTTTCAACTAAAAGCTTAATACTTACTCTCACACGAGGGGTTTGAGGCCTACTTGCATTCCATCTAAGGTGTCTTCTTCTTTTGACAGGATTTTCGGAATTCTCACATTCAACTAAGCCCAGATATCCTATAAACCGCAAGGACCGGCCCAAGACCAAATTGTGTAGCATCAATTTTTTAAATAAAACATCCAAAAATAAATTAGTAAATTAAGTATTTGTTCCGAACGGAGAGAATATATTTCAAGGCTATTAATCTCAGTGCACCACTTAAATATTGACTAATTAGCTAACTAATCACATCTTATTAGTTTGAACAAACAGGAAGCCTATGCTACTAAAGGAAAATGTGGAAAGAAATGTTTGTACTTACGATCGTGGGTAATAAGAAGGTTATTTCCGAGATGGAGAGCTCTCTTTCTCGAGCATCTTTTTTCATTTTCTTAAAATACTCACACCGGCATGATCGTAGCCTCAAAGTGATTCATAATTAAAGTAGGAAGAAAAAGTAAGAATAAAAAATCGATTGAAATATATTTTATCGGATAGATTTTAGACAAGTTTAATTTAATTAGGACTCCTCAATTCTTAAGGTAGAAGTTTTTTAATTTTTATTATTTTACTAAAACTCGATGAATTTAAAATATATTTGACCAAATTTGACTAAACGTGTTCCACCAATATCACAAACAACCACTATGAAATATCTAGCAAATTCTATCTACAAAATTCGCATGAATTTTCGATTTGATAATTCAGTGGGATCTCACATTTATTTATTTATTATATGGATATCTTGTTGTTGTTGGTTCATTTAAATAACTTGCAAATTATATATACAAAATTAAGTTTCAGAAACAACATTTAGTCAACCGTGCATCGTACGGATAATAACCTAATGATAATAATATAGCGACCGAGAGAGTATTACGAAAAGTGTTTCAAATAAAATTTCCTTGTTATGGTTAAAAAAAATGTTATTCCGGTGTAAATAGGTGAAATCACAATATTAGGTTTCAATTTACAAATATTATGGTTTTAATGATTATAGTTTTGTCAAAAGTTTAATGAACTCACTTATATCTACTTATAGTACCTACTTCCTACATATATAATATTTCAAAATTTCAAATGTAATAAAAGTTTTTGTGTATTTCTATATACACGACATATTCTACAATACGCAAAATGTATCCTGTTATGAAAATAAATTTTCAATACACAATACGTATCTGGATTTTAATAACAATGTACTACATTTGACCTTAAATATTACTTCATATGTTCTAAAAATTAATTGGCTTTATTATAAATATTAATATACAATGTAGTTTCCTTAAAGTTTATTAGTCTGTAGATCATAATTAAAGTAGTAAGAAAAAATAATTATAAAATGGTAAAAAAAATATTTTTTTTTTAAGAAGAAAGTGTAAAACGGGATAATTTTTTTGAAACTGACGAAAAAAAATATGACAATAATTTAAGACATAAGAGAATAGTATACTAAACATTAAATATGAAAAAAAATCTTATTTAAAAAAGAATTTGTGAAACAAACGAATCCTAAAGGACATTTAGGATCTCATCACAACTTTCCACTTCTTTGTTAAGGATTTATGAAGGGTGGTAATTGGGTAGTATCTTGTGGAGAAAAAAATATAACCCCAAAAGTTTACGATATTTTTTTTTAACTGCTACAGTATACTTTTGGAGGAAAAATGACGAAGATACACTTAATGAAGGAAAGACACGCGGAAAAGACCATAGTTCAAATTTGTGCATCGCTCAAGAATTTTGGGCGCCGCAAGGAAAAAAATTGGCGTCGCTCAAAATTTTGAGCATCACTCAATTTTTTGGGCGTTGCTATGGAAAAGCCACTGCCCAATATTCGGGCTTCGCAAAGAAAAAAGTTGGATGTCGCAAAGAAAAAAATTAGGCGTCGCTCAAAATTTTGGCATCGTTCCCCACTATCCTTGTCCCTCGTGGATAGGAATTCCACCGGGGATGCGTACTCTCATACTTATAATAGGGAGGATCGGGCCCAATCTCCGTAAGGGTAATGAAGCCTTCATCAACAGCCTTGTCTATGAAAGACAATAGTGAGCTATAGTATCCATCCACATTCAACATTCCCACTTGTATCTGTTCAAAGTGGAGTTCCTTTTAATACAAATATTTAGAATAGAAGACATGCTCAGATATTAGTGAGTTGTAGAAGCTACTTCGACGAGATTAAAGCTGGGACTGGGAGAGAACAAAATCATCATTGAGATAGTTGTGAAATTGAAGAAAATTGGGGAGGGAGAGAGAAATGTACAAAGAGATAAAAACATTAATGAGGGGAGAGAAATCGTAACTACCGGGTCTCATTTAACGGCGGGCCTGACCGGCCCGAAATAGTTGCGGGCATCATAGAACTCAAGCCCAGCTCATATACACTTCAGACTTCTGGGCCAAAAAAAAAATTATTGACGAGAATGCTCTTCTTCCCTTTTTTAAGAGAAGCCAACGACCCCCTGGATAATTATGGGCAGTGTTTTTTGCGCATATTAAAATGGGTCATTGTACATCAGCTCAAATTCTATAATCTATATAATCATGCCATGAAGCAGATGCAGATGCAGATAAAAGGTTGATGAGTTATGTACTTATGTGCGTCATTTTTTGATTCTTATGCGTGTGGATATTTCATATTTGTACATGTCTCAAACAGTGGCCATTAAAATAGGACCAAACAGTGATGAAAGGCGCACTAAGACTAGACAATGGGATTTAAAGAAGGGTTGAACCATTAAAACTTGTACTTTGGTCTATTTCTCCCTTTCATTCACACTATCTTTTTGGTCATCAATTAACAAGTCAATAAGAATCTCTCCCTTTCATTAATCATTCACACTATTTCTCCCTTTCATTCAGACTCACTATGCCAGAATCTTCTGGTACAATTTCATTACTATTACTAAATGTAACGACATCTTAAATTAGAAATAAACAAGTGGCCTGAGTAGATGATGAAGTTACGATGTGTTTAAAATTATTGAACGAAGAAATTAAGATTCCTGAAAATTGTAAGAAAAGACAACCACCAACTGCACAGTGTTACTGCTACAAACTGTCTCCAAATTTGTACAAATTCCCATTTGTTTTATGTTCTCTCTCACATGTGATTCTACATTGCCAATACTAAGTACACCAATAAATTATAAATGATTAAAACGGGCCGGGTTGGGCTTTTCGGGATTTTTAAGACCGGGCCAAAGAGGCCCTGTTTTTTTGAGCCTTCTAAATTGAGGCCCATGCCTTTGAAATGTCGTTTGAGCCGGGTTCAATTTTGACAGCTCTAATAATAGTATATTATATCAAATTGAAAATGGGTAGAATAATATTTCACATGATTTCATCTATTATTAAAAAAAATATGGATAAGTAGCTCCTCATCCGTTCGGTCAGGTTGGAACGGGTGACGAGTCGAAACTCATTAGAACCCGAATATCAAATGAATTGAGATAGATTGGGTTAAACGAGTGATAGGTTAAAACGGAACGGCTTGTCTTAATCGAGATTTTCTCCCAAAAATTCAAATTTTTATAGAGTACAAGCTATCGGGTTAAAATGGGTAATGGACGCGACCCACTTTAACCTGATCCGTTAATATTTTTGGGTCAAAACGGGTTACACGTGCAACCCAAAAATATTAATGAGTTCGATTGAGTCATGTGATTTTTCATGTTGGGTCGGGGGGTTAACGAGTTTAGGGTTGTAATTGTTAGATCTAATATATATATACACACACACGCTATATATATATATATATATATATATATATATATATATATATATATATATATATATATATATATATATATATATGGAGGAAAAATTAGGATTAAAAATTTTCATGTCAAAGTTCGAAGGCTCGACTTCATTTAAGTTGACCGACCTTAACTCTTTCAAGTTTTGAAAAGGAATCATTTCTCTTAAAAAAGAAACGATTTTTTTTCATTTCTAAATTTTGGGGAAAAATGAGAAACGTTTCTAGTTTATTAGAAATAAAAATGATTGTCAAATGTATTTCTATTTCTATTTTTTATAAAAATTAGAAATAGAAACAAAAATATTAGAAACGAAATGGTTACCAAACAAGCCCTTAGTTTTTTTATCCTCAAAAATATACTTTATCAATTGAATAATATTATGTTGGACTGTTGCGATTAAATTTCTACCGAATTGTATCGGCTCGCAATTATTCCATTTATGAAAGTCAACTTTCTCCCTTTCAACAACTAAATATGGACACAAATTTCCTTAAGACAAAAAATTGTTTGATGCTCGAGAATTTGTTGCTGCCAAATTTGACCATAAAGTAAATCAAATACTACTAGTTACAGTAAAAACATTGTCCTCATGGGCTTAGCTCAGTTGGTTAAAAGCTAGTAGATTTGGATATAGGACCAAGGATCGAGTCCTAGCAACCGCAGTGTGGGGGTGGCTCCTTGTAGGTACTAGGCACTGATCCTCCTAACTACTTAATCGCTGAGTCACCGTGATTTTTCCTCTCACATTCTCATGGGGCTGGGGTGTAGGGACTCTCGGGAGAAGAGTTTCTCCTTTTTTTGGATACAGTAAAAACATTAATCAAAATTAATTTATTTTTAATTAGTTTTGTCATTATACAAAGAAACCCAAAAGTCTTGTATAGTGTTCCTTTTCAATTGTACATAATGCTTTTAGCATTATATATTGGGAATAGTATGAGTCGATTAGTCAGACCAAGTCCTCCGAGTACTTTTGGGGTTTTTGGCATGAAGGCGGTCACGTCTTGGTAGGACAAGACGACTGCGTTCGAGAAGGCAGTCACGTTCTAAGACAAGACGACTCCATTACTCAAAAATTTGTAGGAAGTTTCTGTCGGTAAAACGGTCGCTTTCAGGAGAGAAGACGATTGCGTTCGTTGACAAGACAATCGCGTTACTTAGTGGAAGGCAACCACGTTCTTGCGACATATGTGTTTTTTCATGTTTCTTATTTAAGTCGGTTTAAATTTTGGTATTATATCCCCATATATATAGTTGCAATCCTACAATGTGTACAAGATTGACATAATAAAATTCCATGAGTCTGTTGGACCCAATCTCTCCGTTAATTGTTTGAAAAATCTTCTGTTGTGCACAACATTATACAAAAAAAAAAAAAAATCTTCGTTGGTTTGGTGTAAATTCATGACATCATCGCCGCCCGCTATTTGTATACAATGCTTTTAGTTTTATTGCTATGGATAAAAAGATATAATTTGTGAATTTGTTTGTTTTTATCTGTTTAATTTATATATAATAATGTGAAATGATTGAAGTAGGTAATTGTTAATTTTTAATTTATATATTTCAAAGTCAAATAGCACCCGTACAACATACGGCTCTATAACTAGTATTAGGATTATTCAAGGGAGGCCACCCGTGGTGGCCGACCCCTAATAAATGCATCATTATTTTAACAAATAAAAAGAAAACATAGAAATGAGAATTACTTTAAAATACGTGTATCACAAAATTACTGTTGTTAGCATCCATGTTTCAAATGAAAAGAAACAAAAATTAAATTTAGGGGTGTAGAAAAAAAAATCTATGTGAATCCGTATAGAATCTATTGTTTAAATAGAGAAATATTTGTCACTTTTTCCAATAATGTAGGTACATGAAATTAGGAGTGTAAGTGATTCGGTTTGGTTTGATTTATGCTAAAACCACAAACCGAACCGTCTCATAGCGGTTCCAAAATTATCAAACCGAATCGAACCGAGTAAGACTTGGAACCGAACTGAACCACTCGGTTTGGTTTGGTTCGGTTTTGTGGTTTATATAAATTATTTTTAATGAAAGTAGCCAATATTGAAAATAACAATAAAAATAAGATTTTGATTGGAATTAATGTCAAAATTAGGAAATAAGCTACTAACAACAAATTATCATAAATAAAACAATACAAATTATAAAATAAACACAAACAATGGAAAAAATAATAGTTCTCTAACAATCAAGATTTTGTTTGGTTTAGTATCCGTCTCTCTCTCTCTTTATATATATATATATATATATATATATATATATATATATATATATATATATATATATATATATATATATATATATATATATAATGAATAAATCAAAGATTCAAAATAGTTAATATATGTAATATAATATATATTTTATAATAAAAAAATAAAAATAAATAGCGTGGTTTTGGTTCGGTTCGGTTTGGTTTGGTTTGGTTCGATACCAAAAACCGTGAATCGAACCGAACCGCGTGGTTTCCCAATTTTTTAAAACCGAAACCGAACCGGCTTTGACCAAAATCGAACCAAACCGTCTGGTTTGGTTTGGTTTGGTTCGATTTCATGGTTCGATGATTCTGATTTACACCCCTACATGAAATTATATAGATATTTTCTTTAAGATATATAAACTGTATTGATACTTTTTTAGAACACCTAGCTAGGTCGCCATGCTAGACCATTGAAAGTAATTAAATATCAAAACATGCCAGTTTGCCATGTGAATACTCATGGGCACTAATTTTAGCACAGAGGTCGTAGTTAGGGCATCCACAATGATGGATTCTTAAGCAATTTCCAAATTGTTTAAGAATTGTACATCATTGTGAGCAATTCTTCATTGGGAATTCCTACCAACAATTCCTGATTAATAATTGGTAAAGAGAAGAGAGAGAGAGAGACGCATGGAGGGAGAGTGAGAGCCACAGCCGACTTCTTCACCGCGCGTGCAGCTCACGCTCGCTTAAGGCGAGTCTTGGCCTCTGCCGCCGTGGGCCACACTGTCTGATCATTGATGACTTTTTTTTTTTTTTTCATTTTTTGAAATTGGTTTGTTTGAAAATGTAACCGTTTGATTTCCTATTTTATTTTTCCTTTTTTTTTATGATCGTTTTTTTATGTCTTTTTAAATTTTTTAAAATTGTATTTGTAACATTTAATAGTACAATTAACATTATAAACATATTTATTTATTTATATTGCATATTTGAATATTCAATATATTAAAAAAATTATAAACGAAATAATTTATTTATATAATATATTTGAATATGCAATATATAAATAAATATTATAAACTAAATAATTTATTTATATTGCATATTTGAATATTCAATATATTAAAAAAATTATAAACGAATTAATTTATTTATATAATATATTTGAATATGCAATATATAAATAAATATTATAAACGAAATAATTTATTTATATTGCATATTTGAATATTCAATATATTAAAAAAATTATAAACGAATTAATTTATTTATATAATATATTTGAATATGCAATATATAAATAAATATTATAAACGAAATAATTTATTTATATTGCATATTTGAATATTCAATATATTAATAAAAATTATAAACGAAATAATTTATTTATATCGCATATTTGAATATTCAATATATTAATAAAAATTATAAACGAATTAATTTATTTATATAATATATTTGAATATGCAATATATTAATAAAAATTATAAACGAAATAATTTATTTATATTGCATATACGTATTAATTAATTTATTTGCAAAGTATAAAAATAAAAAGTGGTGTAAATAAAGTGAATGATGTGGTAATGAGACCCTTGTAAAAAATTGTTGAAGAATCAAAATCATTGTAGAAGAAAATTCTTAAGAGAGAGAAATTATGAAAATGTATAGTTGGCAGTAGGACCAACTAAGAATTTGTGGGGGAATATGGAGCATTGTGGATGCCCTTATTAAAGGTAAGAACTTGGACCCTACCTAATCATCTGAGAAGAAGAGGGTATTTCGCAAAAGGAACACCTCATAACTGACATTCAACCCAACTGATTGATTTTACTAAATTCACTTTTATCGATGATAACTTGCTATGTGTATAATGTTATAAGCTATCCACACCATGCACGTGTTTGGTAGTCGGATAAGGATAAACAGTATTATTAATTTCGGTATTATTAATGCCCTCGCTATTAATCATCACTTGTATTTCGGGGGTAGTTTTGAGATTATAAATGTTAATCCAATTTTTTTTAATAAGGACGCTAATAATATCACCCTCCCCCTTGGTATTAATAGTGAGGGGATAATGACTTAATTCGGATAACTCGTGCTATTAGTCTCGACCATCTATTGCATACCAAACATCAGGTAACTCAGTTTATCAATCATATCTGACCTTAATTCTGGCTACCAAACGACACATAGGGGTGTAAATAAAAATCATCGAATCATGGAATCGAACCAAAATAAATCAAATCAAATCGCGTCAGTCGGTTTGGTTCAATTTTGGTCGATAACGGTTCGGTTTCGGTTTCAAAAATTAAAAAACCACCCAGTTTGGTTCAGTTCATAATTTTTGGTATCGAATCGAACCAAACCAACCTATATATTTTTATTTTTTATTATATAATATATATTATATTGCATTTATTAATTATTATACACCTTTTGATCATTTTATATACATAATCTAGGTCTTTGATTTATTCACACACACACACACACACACACACACACATATATATATATATATAGTAAACTAAAAAAAATCTTGATTGTTGAAAAACTATTATTTCTTCCATTGTTTGTGCTTATTTTACAACTTGTATTGTTTTCTTTATAATAATTTGTTATTAATAGGTTATTTCCTAATTTTGATGTTAATTCTAAATTAAAATCTTATTTTTATTGTTATTTTGAATGTTGGTTAATTTCATTAAATATCATTTATATAAACCACAAAACCAAACAAAACCGAGTGATTCGGTTCGGTTCAGTTCCAAGTCTTACTTGGTTCGGTTCGGTTTGAGATTTTTGGAACCAATAGAGGGTGGTTCGATTTGTGGTTTTAGTATAAACCAAACCAAACCGAACCACTTACACCCCTAATCCACACCCCCAGTTTGCTCTCTACATCATATTTTCTGCATTAAAATATTATACCTTGTGTTGTACATTGCAGGAAATGAGACGTGAAGAAACTTTAGGGCATGAATAGCCATGCCCGAGTTTAGCCCCAGTAACTAACCAATGCAAGTACTTGGAGTCAAGGACAAGAAAGATGGTTTGTTGTTTTAAGTGTAATTGTGAGAGCTGATCGAACTAAGAAAATTTTATAAGGTTATATAGTGACCACAAATCAAAAGAATTGTCAGCAAACTGTGTTATGATTCATGTAATGAGTTGCTTGAACAAAGGGTACTTAACAATCTATCCTCTAGGCCGGTCACATGGATAAAGATTCTTCCACAACTCAAAAGTCTTGAAACGCATACTCCTCAATTCCTAAATTAATGTCGTGCACTCGTGCTCGACTCTTTATATTTTTTAATCAAATTGACTATTTTTTAAATAAAAATTTGACTTATATTTTTAAATTTATTTGATTATTTTTAAACATCAAAACATAATTTATAATACTACAAATTACGATTTAAAAACTGAAAAAATATACGTTAAATTTGTATTTAAAAACATTCAATTTGAATTTAAAAAGTTAACCAAGACAATAATTTGAAAGCAGATGGAGCATTACACCAATCCAATATAATACGACTAGTTGGAGAGGCTCTAGAGTATTACTTCTAAAAATTAAATTTTCATCCAGTGGCGGGTTAAGGCGGGTCGCCCGTATGAACCCGATTCCCCCTCTCCCCAAATGAGTTTATAGTATAAAAAAGTCGTGGGTTGAATTGAATTGGGTAACGGGTCAGTCTCACATCAATCCGACCTGTTAATATTTTTGGGTTGAAACAAGTTACCCGTTTTGACAAAAATATTAATGGGTTGGGTTGAGTAATTAGTGAGTTGTGTTATGTGAGTTCATGAGTAATGAGTTGTAATTGACAGGTTTAACTGTGATTGACGTGATCATATTCTAAGGGTCGCTTGTATAAAAAAGATTTTTCACCTGGTAGGTGAATGAAATTTTCGGTTTACTTCTAATTCCGACTCAATAGATATTTTTGCTAATTACTAGGATAAACTCTAATTTTAAGAACACATCAAATGTATAACAACTTTATGATAATTAGGGGTTTAAGTTGGAATTGCCAAACCACCTAATCGAACCACACCAAACCAGTTAGTTTGGTTTGTTTTGGTCTTAGATAGTTCGGTTTTTGTTCCAAGAATTAAAAACTCAATCATTCGGTTCACATTTTTTGATATCGAACCAAATGAAACAAACCAAACATATAGTGTTTATTTGAAAATAGGAATTCGCAAGAAGAGTTTGACTGTGTGGGGTAGACAGTAAGCATATGTGTATTATTTACGATATTTTACTTTTAAAACACTATTTTTTTTTAATGTTTGATGCTAATTACTAATTAAAATCTTATTTATCTCATTTTTATTTTTGGTTAAAAAAAAATTCAACTACAAAAGTGAACCAAACCGATGCCTTATTGAGATTAGTTCGATTTGAAATTTTTGCCAATGGAGGTGGTTAGGTTAGTGGTTTTGACCTAAGCTAAATCAAATCGAATCACTTATACCTTAAATGATAATACTACTGAGATAATGCGTGAAAATAAACAATTGTTGGGTAGATCAATACATGAGCCCATTCGGCTTGTGACTAAACAAATCTGGCCAAATATTCTAATGGAGAAATTGTACTTAATCACTTAAATACCTTTTTTTTAATCGTTATAGTCAACTTTCGGTAAATTGTTCATAAAATGCTCATTAGCAATATTATTTGCATCGCGATTGCATCTTCGATGTTTGAATTGGTGAATCTATGCATCCTAATGCCTAGTTTAGTCATCGTGATGCACGGGTTAGTGATCCTTACCGCGTCTCTGGTTCATCAAGAGTATCTTAGTTTTCCCTACCCAAAGTATCTTTTTACGATAAAAAAAACGTAGAGTATTATAACGGTTGAAAACTTATCAAAGTGGATTGAGCCGAATTTCATCCTATTCCAATCAGACAAAACCATTGGGCAAATTAGGTAGCAATCCAATCGAACGCAAATCCTTATTAAAATACTGAATAAAATTAATATTGAGATATAATATCAACATTTTTTTAATACCGAATCAGATCGGGTTGTTAACGAATCGAACACCTTAATTCAAATCCAATTTGTTAAACTTTCGAATTATCGGGTTTGAATTAAAATCGGGTAAACATATTGAAAAAACAAAATTTATATCCTAAAAATGTACATGAGTCAATAGGGGTTGGACTAAACAATATATACATAAATGGGCCAATCAGGCATAGTGTTCCAATCCCTAACACACGGCTTAATTTTGTTACTGCAAAAACGCAATTGGCGAAACCATTGGGCAAATTACGGCAACCCAATCGCACGCCAATCCGTCTCATCTCACCTAAACCCATCATTTTCGATTTGCAGTTTTCAATACTTCTCCAACAAGAAGTAATCGCTTGTGAGGTTAGTGGTACTCTGTTGTTAGTCTGCTTCGAAATTTTAAGCTTTGGTTGGTTATTTTGTTCTTCATGGCATAATGCTGGATAATATTTGAAGAATTGTAGATATTTATTACCTTCTCCATCGCTAATTGAGTGTCCCTTTTCTTGTAACCTCTACAAAGACATTCATTTGGGAACTTTCCAGCATATTGTGTTGTGCATTTTTTGTAGGATTTTATATGATGTCTGTTTGGATGAACACAGAAAAGCTTCAGATATAGACGTGAGGGGTCATAGGTTAATTAGTACCTTTAATTAGATCAAATGCGTAGTCGGAAATCGAACCCGGGGTTGTTTGGTTTCATGTTAGAGTACAATTCAATTTGCACACTTATGAAGATTCATTTCACTTTGAAGTTACAACTCAATTTGTATCTTGGTTCATCAAGCGACTTATCAATGATCACTTCTTCTCAACGCAATGGGTAGATTGGATGGACCTCATCTCGACCATCTAGTTGCACGTATAGATTCGAGGATGAATCATTTTCAAGAAGAGGGGAATGATGTGATCCTAGGGGCCCGAAATCGTACTCTACAATTAGAGGGATTCACATGTCATTTTTGGAAGCAAATAGACGCGCACATAGTGTAAAGTGTAACTTATGTTAACTTAGTAGAAATTTGTCGCAAACAAATTCCAGTAACTTACAGCATATAGACGCGCACACGTCCGGAGGGTCAGTGCGTAAGTGTTTGATTTGGAGGAATTCTGCTGCGTTTTAATTTATTTGGTTTTTTGGGTTTTATTATTTTGGTAACCTTTATTAGTTATGGTTGTTGTTTCCTTATTTAATTAGGGTTGCTTAAATTTCTTTTCGTACAAGTTTTAGAGTTTTGTAAGCCTATTTAAAGGCATCACAAACATTGTTTAACATTAAGACTCCATTTGTTTCACGGGAAATATTTTTCGGAAAATGATTTATGGATTTCATTTTCAGGTGTTTGGTAATTTTTTTGAAAATATGTTGCTTTTTCGAGTGTTTGGCGAACGCACAAAAAATGTTACGAAAAAAAATTTATGCATAAATATAAAAAAGTATATTATAATATTAATGCTCATATTGAATCTAAGATAGTGTTGAATTTTAAGTAATTTTTTTAGTAACCCTTGATTTATTATTAGTGGTGTCAAATCAACAAGGTTCATCATTTTTCAACACTAATAGTACTGGGATTAATAATACTAATAGTACTGGGATTAATAATACTGCTTATCCTTGTCCGACTACCAAACAAGCCCTAGGGGTGTAAATAGAAACCATCGAATTATGGAACTGAATCAAATCAAATCAAATCAAATCAAGTCAGTCGGTTTGGTTTAGTTTTAATCGAAAACAGTTCGGTTTCGGTTTCAAAAATTAAAAAACTATCCAGTTTGGTTCAGTTCATGGTTTTTTGTATCGAATCGAACCAAACCAACCTATATATTTTTATTTATTTATTATATAATATATATTATATTATATTTATTAATTATTTTGAACCTTTTGATCATTTTATATAAATAATCTAGGTCTTTGATATATATATATATATATATATATATATATATATATATATATATATATATATATATACTAAACCAAATAAAATCTTGATTGTTGAAAAACTATTATTTCTTCCATTGTGTGTGCTTATTTTACAACTTGTATTGTTTTCTTTATAATAATTTGTTGTTAGTAGGTTATTTCCTAATTTTGATGTTAATTCTAAATTAAAATCTTATTTTTATAATTATTTTTAATGTTGGTTAGTTTCATTAAAAATAATTTATATAAACCACAAAACCAAACCAAACCGAGTGATTCGGTTCGGTTCAGTTTCAAGTCTTACTTGGTTTGGTTCGGTTTGAGATTTTTTGAATCAAAAGAGGGCGTTCGGCTTGTGGTTTTAGTATAAACCAAACTAAACCGAACCTCTTACACTCCTAATCCACACCCCCAGTTTGCTCTGTACATTATATTTTCTGCATTAAAATATTATACATTGTGCTGTACATTACAGAAAATAAGACGTGAAGAAACTTTGGGACATGAATAGCCTCACCCTGAGTTTAGCCCCTGTAACTAACCAATGCAAGTACTTGGAGTCAAGAACAAGAAAGATGGTTTGTTGTTTTAAGTGTAATTGTGAGAGCTGATCGAACTAAGAAAATTTTATAAGGTCATATAGTGACCACAAATCAAAAGAATTGCCAGCAAACTGTGTTATGATTCATGTAATGAGTTGCTTGAACGAAGGTGCTTAACAATCTGTCCTCTAGGCCGGTCACATGGACAAATATTCTTCCACAACAACTCAAAAGTCTTGAAACGCATACTCCTCAATTCCTAAATTAATGTCGACTCTTTTTTTTTTTAATCAAATTGACTATTTTTTAAATAAAAATTTGACTTATATTTTTTAATTTATTTGATTATTTTTAAACATCAAAACATAATTTATAATACTACAAATTACGATTTAAAAACTGAAAAATATACGTTAAATTTGTATTTAAAAACATTCAATTTGAATTTAAAAAGTCAGCCAGGACAATAATTTGGAAACAGATGGAGCATTACACCAATCCAATATAATACGACTAGTTGGAGAGGCTCTAGAGTATTACTTCTAAAAATTAAATTTTCATCCAGTGGCGGGTTAAGGCGGGTCGACCCGTATGAACCCGATTCCCCCCCTCCCCAAATGAGTTTATAGTATAAAAAAGTCGTGGGTAACGGGTCAGTCTCACTTCAATCCGACCCGTTAATATTTTTTGGTTGAAACAGGTTACCCGTTTCGACAAAAAATGTTAATGGGTTGGGTTGGATAATTAGTGAGTTGAGTTATGTGAGTTCATGGGTAATGAGTTATAATTAACAGGTCTAATTGTGATAGACACGTGATCATATTCCAAGGGTCGCTTGTATAAAAAAGATTTTACACCTGGTAGGTGAATGAAATTTTCAGTTTACTTCTAATTCCGACTCAATAGATATTTTTGCTAATTACTAGGATAAACTCTAATTTTAAGAACACATCAAATGTATAACAACTTTATGATAATTAGGGGTTTAAGTTGGAATTGTCAAACCACCGAATCGAACCACACCAAACCAGTTTGTTTGGTTTGTTTTGGTCTTAGTGCTTGTTTGGTGGAGCGTTTTGGTCAAATCGCTGGTAAAAAACAATGTATTTTTCTTTAAAAATGTTTCAATGCAGTGTTTTAAAACGCAGCGTTTTAAAAATGTGGAGCGTTTTAAAACGCTCCAATTTGTAACGTTTTAAAAATATGCTACGTTTACAACTACTCTTTTTATGAAAAATAGCGTTTTGGAATAGTTTTCCAAACGTGTTTACAAAAATAAAACTGCGTTTTGAAAAAAACTGCGTTTTAAAAACGCTGCGTTTTAAAAAAACTGCGTTTTCAAAACGCTACACCAAACGAGGTCTTAGATAGTTCGGTTTTTGTTCCAAGAATTAAAAACTTAATCGTTCGTTTCACATTTTTTGATATCGAACCAAAGGAAACAAACCAAACATATTAGTGTTTATTTGAAAATAGGAATTCGCAAGAAGAGTTTGACTGTGTGGGGTAGACAGTAAGCATATGTGTATTATTTACGATATTTTACTTTTAAAACACTATTTTTTTAAATATTTGATGCTAATTACTAATTAAAATCTTATTTATCTCATTTTTATCTTTGGTTAAAAAAAATTTCAACTACAAAAGTGAACCAAACCGACGCCTAAGGAGGAAATTTTTTTTTTTAAATTATTATTAAAAAGAAAAGTTAAAAAAAAAAAAAAAAAACCAAACCGACGCCTTATTGAGATCAGTTCGATTTGAAATTTTTGCCAATGGAGGTGGTTAGGTTAGTGGTTTTGAGTGACCTAAGCTAAATCAAATCGAATCACTTACACCTTAAATGATAATACTATTGAGATAATGCGTGAAAGTAAACAATTGTTGGGTAGATCAATACATGAGCCCATTCGGCTTGTGACTAAACAAGTAAAATATAATTGGGCCAATCTGGCCAAATATTCCAATGTACTTAACCGCTTAAATACCTCTTTTTTTAATCGTTACAGTTAACTTTTGGTAAATTGTTCATAAAATGCTCGTTAGCAATATTATTTGCATCGCGATTGCATCTTCGATGTTTGAATTGGTGAATATATGCATCCTATTAGCCTAGTTTAGTCATCGTGATGCACAGGGTTAGTGATACTTACCGCGCCTCTGGTTTATCAAGAGTATCGTAGTTTTCCCCTACCCAAAGTATCTTTTTCCGATTAAAAAAACGTAGAGTATTACAACGGTTGAAAACTAATCAAAGTGGACCGAGCCGAATTTCATCCTATTCCAATCAGACAAAACCATTGGGCAAATTAGGCAGCAATCCAATCGAACGCAAATCTTTATTAAAATACTGAATAAAATTAATATTGAGATATAATATTAACATTTTTTTTTGTACCGAATCAGATTGGATTGTTTACGGATCGGAACACCTTAATTCAAATCCAATTTGTTAAACTTTCGGATTATCGGGTTTGGATTAAAATCGGGTAAACATATTGAAAAAACAAAATTTATATCCTAAAAATGTACATGAGCCAATAGGGGTTGGACTAAACAATATATACATAAATGGGCTAATCAGGCCAAGTGTTCCTCCAATCCCTAAGACACGGCTTAATTTAGTTACTGCAAAAACGCAATTGGCGAAACCATTGGGCAAATTACGGCAACCCAATCGCACGCCAATCCGCCTCATCTCACCTAAACCCATCATTTTCGATTTGCAGTTTTCAATATTTCTCCAACAAGAAGTAATCGCTTCTGAGGTTAGTGGTACTCTTTGATTTCTGCTTCGAAATTTTAAGCTTTGGTTGGTTATTTTGTTCTTCATGGCATAATGCTGCATGATATTTGAAGAATTGTAGATATTTATTATCTTCTCCATCCCTAATTGAGTGTCCCTTTTCTTGTAACCTCTACAAAGACATTCATTTGGGAACTTTCCTGCATATTGTGTTGTGCATTTTTAGTAGGATTTTATGTGATGTCTGTTTGGATGACCACAGAAAAGTTTTAGATATAGACGTGATGGGTCATAGGTTAATTAGTACCTTTAATTAGATCAAATGCGTAGTTGGAAATCGAACCCGGGGTTGTTTGGTTTCATGTTAGAGTACAATTCAATTTGCACACTTATGAAGATTCATTTCACTTTGAAGTTACAACTCAATTTGTATATTGGTTCATCAAGCGACTTATCAATGATCGCTTCTTCTCAATGCAATGGGTAGATTGGCTGGACCTCATCTCGACCATCTAGTTGCACGTATAGATTCGAGGACGAATCATTTTCAAGAAGAGGGGAATGATGTGATCCTAGGGGCCCGAAATCGTACTCTACAATTAGAGGGATTCACCTGTCATTTTGGGAAGCAAATAGACGCACATATAGTGTAAAGTGTAACTTATGCTAACTTAGTAGAAATCTGTCGCAAACAAATTCCAGTAACTTACAGCAAATAGACGCGCACACGTCCGGAAGGTCAGTGCGCAAGTGTTTGATTTGGAGGAATTCTGCCGTGTTTTTATTTATTTGGTTTTTTGGGTTTTATTATTTTGGTAACCTTTGTTTGATTTGGAGGAATTCTGCCGTGTTTTTATTTATTTGGTTTTTTGGGTTTTATTATTTTGGTAACCTTTATTAGTTGAGCTGCCCGGCCCAATTAGGCCCAAGCCAGGAGCCACGTGTCAGTCGTGTATACCTTCCGAGCAATCGAGCAGACATGTCATGCGAGCAATAGCGAAGAGCGGGCAACATTGCTCGATGTCACCGAACAAGTCACGAACAGTTGAGGGTGATACCACCCGGGCAAACCAGATATAGTTGAGGGTGATTACACCCGAGCAATAATTCCTGCTATAAGCTATGTCAGTTTACAGAGGAGTTGAGGCTTATTAATGGGTAGTTAAAGCCAATCATGAGCAGTTAATGTCAATCATGGGCAGTTAACACCGATCATGGGCAGTTATGCATGATAATGGGCAGTTATGCATCATAATGGGCAGTTATGCCTCCGGCACGTATAAAAACCTTGTCAAAATTCGATGAAAGGTATGCGCAATCTATTTTCCCTAGCCTAAACTCTGTCAAATTGTGAACCTATTGTACTAATTCACAGGAGGCTTTGCGAGGGAGTGCCCCTTGCCCAGTTCACTTTTCTTCTCTTTCATTGCGAGTTGGGCTCGAGAGAGTTTGTAAGCACGTTGAAAGCAGTGCTTGGATTGGGGTCATTTGAGTGGGTCCAAATCTTCTTGGGGGCCCATCGGTTGGTTCCATTCTTCTTAGAAGCGAGTGTTTTTGCGGCATTAAGAGTCTCGTTTAGTGAGATATTCATTGTTTTTTCAAAGTTCTATTCATGGCGGAGAATGGCGTTAACGGTGGTAGTGGCGATCGCGAGAGGGAGGCACATCGAGAATCACGGCCTCAATCAGTCGGGAGTAATGTCCTCCACTTACGATGCACGCCACGGTTGAATCGAAGGCGTGGGGTTGAATCGATGGCCGAAGCCGCTACCGGTTTAGCCCTTATGAATTTCGTGGAAGAAGCTTTACGCCAGAGCCATCTATCTCGGTCGGATGCATCACTTAATTTACAAATGATTGCATGGGCAAACCACCATTGCCATCGAGTTGGATCCACTACCAACTCTGTTGGCACGGAATTATTTCTGGCGTTTCACGCACTTGAGAAATCAGATGCATCCTTTGGTTGTACATTCCCGACCACGCGAGCATGATTCAAAGCGTAATGATCGACCAGGAGAAGTAAAGGCCGATCATAGGGTTATTCTAGTGTTCATTCGAGGTTGGGACCTCGAGTTGGTGAATTCGGCTCGATCACGTCGCTTGCCGTGCCATGAAAGGTCGCATGCTCGTAGAGCGTCGTTCGCCCTCACCACGGCGTTCTCGTACATGTAACCGCCGCTCACGATCACCAGGGTTCGTATGCTCGGAGACATAGGACTCCCTCT
>JABEVN020001050.1:0-26618 GCA_013146195.2 Codonopsis lanceolata | reverse complement strand
ATAAATTTCGGGGTTAGGATGGAAAAAATCAACCCATAAATTTCGGACTAAATGGGGCGACCCTAGGACCAGCGTTAACGATTGGCTTTAATCGGTTCAGGGGCTCGAGTTGCTTTTGGTTAAAATAAGGGTTCCAAAATGTCAAAAGTGAGATTCAAGCCTACAACATCTCAAGAGTACAAGAATTTGAGCATGGTGTCTTACACCACTCACCATCCTAACCTTTTTGTTTGAAATTCAAATGCGTAATATATATTATCATTTCATTTAGTAAACCAATGTCTATCCACTGTTAGCTTTGTGATGATGTATGTGTATTTGATGAAAACCAAACTCAAACATGGTCGCAAGTACATTTCTAAGACATATAAGCTTCTAAAATTGGTCAAAATGAGATTTTTGGATGCATAATTAGAGATGCTAAAAGGGTCAAAACCGCGCTTGGCCGCCTTATCGGGCGAAAATGGTTAGAGTCGGGAAAATCCAACTCGTTTAAATTTCAGGTTAAACGGACTGACCTTAGTATCATATTTTACTATTTGATAAAATAATTGATTGTATTAACTTCTTACCAAAGTTTATTTTATATTATTTTATTATTGTAAATGAAGAGGATAATGATGTGGAAGAAGATATTTTCTCAAAAGAAGGCTCGATTTCATGTTTTTATTTTTTATTAGTACTTTTTAATTCGTATTGTTAATCGTTGTCACTTGTTCGTCAATATGTTTATTACTTAATTTTGATTTTTGATTTCAATAAGACATCATATGTTAATAGGGCTAAGTGCTAACCCTGTTAAACTATGACCTACAAGGCCAGGGGGTTAGGATTACTATTTGAGTGGCCCGTTCAAATGACCCATTTAACCCGCGACCCTATAGGGCTAGGACCAACTCAATTTAACATCTCTAAATTTTTTAGTAGTTCATTAGTACTAAAATGACACTTTTATACCTTAATTTTTGAAAGTGAGCTCCTTAAGTGAACTTAATTTTTGAAAGTGAGCTCCTTAAGTGAAACATTCCAAAATGAAATAGTTGACTCGGAGTAATATATTTAGTCTACAAAAATCAAAATTTTGAGTTTAAATAACAGCCTGTTTTTATATGTTAATATGATATAATTATAATCTTTTATCATATTTTCAGAAGATTAAGGGAATCAAAAAAGGAAAAAATATTAATTAAGTAAGAAATATGTTAATATGAGATGTTTATGTTACGTGTGCTAAATTAGAAAGAAAGTGAATTAATTAGGATTAAGAAAATTTTGATATTGATGTTCAAGTAATCTAGAGCCATTTAATTAGTACTTAATTTGTACACATATTTATAATTATTTAAAATCAAAATCTCCTTTTTTTTAGATGAGAATTAGTATCTACTTTTTTTAGAAGATAATTAAAATTATGCACACGTGCGCATGCCAATAATAAATTACTCCGTTGTTGTAAGATTTTTTTTTTCTTTTGAGGTATAATATTATAAGTTTGAATTTGTGATATTATTATAAGGTTTAGTGATAATGTCGTTAGATCAAATTTATTTAGATTTTTACACTCGTAGATAAAATAATATGTTCTTTTTTAATTAATGACATGAACATTTAAAATCATCACAAATTTAAGCATCCAACTACTTTAATACTAAAGCTTATACAAATATCACAAACTTGAAATGGTAATATAATTTGTCTTTTTTTCGTAGGATTGGTTCTTTTCCATCAAATTCTGTTAATTTTCTACGTTAAGTCAAATCACGTCCATCTTAAAGTGATTTACTGATTTTGCTAAACATAAATAACCCTAGATTTAATAAACTATTCACCATTAATTATTGCTAAACAAATAAATTTACATGGGCTAATCAATTCTTTGAATGATGAAATTGAATTTGATCTCTCAACTTATACCTAACTTTAAATTAGATCATACATTTTTGAATTATATTCATTTTGTTTCATATGTTGATTTTTTTTTCTTTTTTTGTCATATTCTCTTTTCGTGTCATTATCATTACAAATGCCATATAATATTTTTGAATATCACGAAAATACACTTACTCAGTTAAGAGAAAAAATAATATGATTTACCTTTTTAAATTTGTTTAACATTTGTTACGATTAAGTTTTGACTACAACAATCAACATTGAAAGACTATCATATTGGTCCTTAAATTATAGATCTTACTAACAAATCTCTATTCAGTTAACTAAATAACTTTTGTTATGACCATATTTCTCTTTCTATATAAAAGTGTGAGTGTTTTCTTACGTACAAATTAGTGTATAGACAACAATAAAGATAATCAACCTTAAATCTTGTTTTAAAAAAAGAAGAAGAATTTTTTTAGGTAATCAACCATAGATTTTGATGTAAGGTTTCTAAAATACTTAAAGTTTGTTCTGGTGAAATTTAGGTAGATATTACTAGAGGTGTATAATTTTTTTTTGAATTGCTGTAATAGATTTGTTAGTGAATGTCGAAATATTAAACAAATCGGTGGCGACTTTACTAATTATCAGTGAACAACCCAAGAGAAATGAGTTTTTTAAAAAGAGCTATTGTTTAAGAAAATGAAGAAAACAATGGAAAACACATTTTATGAATATGTGCATTTTGTCGGAGAAGAAATCAAAAATTTATAGTTTTCTCCCTTTAATATTTGAATGCTACAAGTAACTCTAAAGACTAATATATTGGTACCTAACAAATACCTCCAATCAATTAATTAGGATTTTCACTATCCTTTAAATATTGGAATGTTCAAATAAACCCTCAAATGTTGAGAAATGTATAGAACCCGTTATTCTACATATTAACGTTAAAGTAAATATGTTGTCTTTAGTTATTTTATTTTGTAATATATATATATATATATATATATATATATATATATATATATATATATATATATATATATAACGTTGAAGTAAGTATGTTGTCTTCAAATTAACCACTACTAATTGTATATACACATTCTTCTGTTTCCCTTTGTATGATTTATTACCATATATAATATATTACATAAATTACAGAGTAGGAGAGAGAGAGAGAGAGAAGAAGTTTGAGAGATAGCTAAAAGATGAATGATTTTTTCTTAGAAACTACAACAATTGTGAGAGTGAGTAATAAGTATATTAACCTTACATCTTGAGATTATGTTTTCAATATATTTCAAAATTGATATGATGAAATTGTTGTAGATATTACTAAAGTTATATGAATTTATTTAACTATAATAACATATTTGTTAGTGCATATAGAGATACTTAGGAAATCGTTGGCGTGTTTAGTGATTATCAGTGAACAAATTAAAAAGAAATGAGTTACGAAAAGAAGCTATACTTTCAAGATGATGATGGAAAAAATGAAAAATATAGTATTTGTTGGAGAAGAAAGTCAAAGTTTACAGTTTATTACATTGAATATTTTGACTATTACAAGTAGCCTTAAAATGAACACATCGATACCTAACAAACCACTAATCAGTTAACTAAACAATTGTTGTTAGAATTTTCACTATCCTTTCGGTGCTGAAATTTTTGAATAGACCCTCTCATATGTTAAGAAATGTACAGAAATATATAGATACATATTAACGTTAAAGTAAGTATATTATCTTTGATTATTTTATTTCTTAATATAAATATTGAACTTTTTAAAAATAAATAGAAAATGTACTATTAATCAATTATCTTCAAATTAACCATATTATGAATATTTAAATTTTTCGAAGTAAGGTCACTTAATTTGAAAATGAGATTTCAATTTTGTTTTAAGTTTGTATAAAAAAATAAATATAATGAATGAAATTTCTTTAATTATTAGATTTTGAAAGCTTTAATTTTATTTATCCTCCTACTAGGTACGCGATAATACACTATTAAAAAAAGGGAGGATTTATTTTCACTGCAAATTTTACTTATCCAATACTTTACTATTTATTGCATCAATTAAACACATGTTTGGATGAAATTACCCTTTAATTATTTGCCTTTGTTAAGTTATCTAACAATGTTACCAACATAATTTTCTAAGTCAAAAAATATCAACTGATATTTGGTTTCCGTCCACATAAACAACATAATTATTTATTTTTTTTATTTTTCCTAAATGTTATATCCAAAAAATTCATGTCTAGAGTCATGTTACATAATAAAAAACTAATATTAAAAAAATATTTTTTATCAATCGAGTATTAAGAAATCGTGGGATTGTTATTTATTGAAATAAAAAAATAGAATTAGATGAATTACAGGTTATAACTGTAATAAAAAAATCTAATAGTAAAATCATATTTTGATACCATATAGTAAAGATTTGTACATTCTGCCAACCATAACAATTGATTCTAAATATTAATCATGAATAGATTAACGGATAATCAATTCAATACCAACCATATTATTATTATATAAGTTATGTTAATAAAAAATAATGTTTAAATCAAATTAATATTTTATTATAGTAACAAAGTATCACATAATCCCTTCGTTTTTAAATAATTTTCTTCATTTTCTTTTTTTCTGTTCTAAAATAATTGTTTTTTTTTCATAACTTTCCTTAAAAAAACACTTTTACCACTTTACCCTTACTTTTCTACTTACTTTAATTATACCCACATACACAAGGGCATTAAAGAAAAAGAATCAAGCATTATCCCAATATTTATAATACACTCGATTACTTTTTCTTAATGGTGTGTCGGGTCAAAAGGGACAATAATTTAGAAATAGAGGGAGTATGATTTAGAAATGACAAATATATTGCTCAACTTCAAATAACAATTAATTAATTAATAGGTATTTTTGTCCAAGCATACATAAGTTAAAAATAATAACTAATAATGTAGTAGATAAGTAAAAAACATAGTGAAAATAGCATCTCACTAAAAAATCATTAACAACACGCGTGCACTTGACTAGTTTGCATAAAAGTATCTGGTCATTGGGCTAGCAGAATCGAAGGAAATTAATTTTATCCCGTGAAGTTACTATAGGCAATCTTCAGTGAATGGTTTCCTGTCAGTGTTGGTTCATAATATTTAACTAGAAGGGTTTAGTCCAAGTGTTGATCATGGAGAGAAGACGGGGAACTTTAGAAGTACCGTTCATACATTATTGTAGCAATATTATTTATGCATTACTGAAGGAGTACCAGAACTAGTACACTGACATGCATTCGGGGTGATGTCACATTGTCACCTTTTAACTCATCACATGCTTGCCACCTAAATTAGATGATAAATTTGGATAAAAAAGTTTGGATCCCTATCATTTTCCATAGATATTTTACTTGCTTCTATTTAATTCAGGATATTTGGTCGATGGTAAATTACATGGAAAAACTAAGTAGTTACAACATTTTTGTCATCTTTTGATTCTAATTGGTCTCATGGAAAGGGGCTTTTGGATTTAGACATTCTTTGGCTTTTACTATAGTGGTAACAACACGACGTTCCTTGGTTTGGGACCCTAGTGTAGTCTTGCCCTCAATATATCACTAAGGTCCAAAGCTGATCTCTTGGTCCTTGGTCACAAAGAAAGGATATCCTTTTAGGATTGGGCCTAAGCTCCTAAGGTAACTTCATCAGGAAGACACGTGAGGGCTTTTATGTAAATTTACAGTGTCATTGTAACCTTCGATGTCCAAGTTGGAGCTGGATATACGAACATGTTACGTGGATTGTGTATGAGTTATGTGTGGGGATATGTGTCTCAGAATCACCTTTATCTAATCTCCAGTGAACTTTATCACTCTTCACCATCCACAATAATTTGAGATTTGGAGCATTGATACTTCGATGTTCTATTCCGGTGCAAAAAAAGAATGACAACTCCTCCAACTTTGGAGCATTTTGTAGTAGAGTTGTACACATGTTAGTAGAAAATGAAATCTTGGAAAGCTTAAGCTTAACAAGATAATGGAAGCCCCCGAATGCATCTGGTGGGTTCAATGTGCAATTATGGAGGGTCAAATCTATCAACGTATTGCACAAAAATCTTGGAGGCAGATTGTAAGGTGTCGAGTTTCTATTTCCAAGTTTAAGATCCTTGATTCCGTTTCTTGTCAATGTGAGAATCCAGCGATCGATCGCCGACCTTATATCAATAGTAGTCTTTGGAATGATGAGGATGACTTTGAGAATGAGGCCATTGTGAACAACAAAAACTTGATCGATAGCGTCTCGAAATTTGTGTTGAAACAAGTTTGTGTGCTTATCAAGCATCTCGTTTAAGAAATGCTCACCAAAAATAAGATGGGGAAGAGAACCCCAACTATGCTGCCACTTTCTTGATAGAAATATTGTTCTAGCGGCATCACGGATTGACAGTCGCTCCAAGATACGATCCGATACGATACTTGGGAGCTCACTGATTCTATCCTCTGTTTCAGCACAAACCTGTTCAGAGTCCATAGATTTTCTGCACAGGGAAGATCAAGACAAAAAATTTATTAATTTAAAAGAAAGTAAGATGAACACACACAAACACACACACACACACAAATATATATATATATATATATATATATATATATATATATATATATATATATATATATATATATATTAAAATGCTTGAGATCATAGAATTACACGCGTGCAACGCGCGTGCACTTGACTAGTTTGCATAAAAGTACCTGGTCATAGGGCTAGCAAAATCGAAGGAAATTAATTTTATCCCATTAAGTTACTATAGGAAATCTTCAGTGAATGGTTTCCTGTCAGTGTTGGTTCATAATATTTAACTAGAAGTGATTAGAAACAGAGAGAGTATAATTTAGAAATGACAAATATATTACTCAACTTCAAATAACAAGTAATTAATTAATAGGTATTTTTGTCCAAGCATACATAAGTTAAAAGTAATAACTAATAATGTAGTAGATAAGTAAAAAATATAGTGGAAATAGCATCTCACTAAAAAATAATTAATAACACGTGCGTGCAACACACGTGCAACGCGCGTGCACTTGCCTAGTTTGCATAAAATTACCTGGTCATTGGACTAGCAGAATCGAACGAAATTAATTTTATCCCATGAAGTTACTATAGGCAATCTTCAGTGAATGGTTTCCTGTCAGTGTTGGTTCATAATATTTAACTAAATGGGTTTAGTCCAAGTGTTGATCATGGAGAGAAGTATGAGAACTTTAGAAGTACCGTTCATACATTACTGTAGCAATATTATTTATGCAATACTGAAGGAGTACCGGAACTTGCACACTGACATGCATTAAGGGTGATGGAAGCCCCCGAATGCGTCTGGTGGGTTCAGTGTGCAATTATGGAGGTGGTCAAATCTATCAACGTATTGCACAAAAATCTAGGAGGCAGATTGTAAGGTATCGAGTTTATATTTTCAAGTTTAATATCCTTGATTCCGTTTCTTGTCAATGTGAGAATCCAACGATCGTTCACTGACCTTATATCAATAGTAGTTTTTGGAATGATGAGGATGACTTTGAGAATGAGGCCATTGTGAACAACAAAAACTTGATCGTTAGCGTCTCGAAATTTGTGTTGAAACAATTTTGTTTGCTTATCAAACATCTCGTTTAAGAAATGCTCACCAAAAATAAGATGGGAATGGAAGCCCAACTATGCTGCCACTTTGTTAATAGAAAGCTTGTTCTAGCGGCATCACGGATTGGTAGTCACTCCATGATATGATCTGTTACGATACTTGGGAGCTCACTGATTCTATCCTCTGTTTCAACATAAACCTTTTTAGAGTCCATAGATTTTCTGGACTGGTAAGATCAAGACAAAAATATTATTAATTTCAAAGAAAGTAGGATGAAGACACACACAAACACACGCGTGCAACGCGCGTGCACTTGACTAGTTTGCATAAAAGTACCTGGTCATTGGGCTAGCAGAATCGAAGGAGATTAATTTTATCCTGTGAAGTTTTTTTTTGTCAACAATATTTTGTTTATAAGTCTCAAAAAGTGCTGAGCGTAGTTCGTGCTACTGGCAACTCATTGTCTCCACAAAACAACCTATCAACCAGTACACCACGTCATCCGAAACAAGAAATTATCCATTCCAAAATAAAGTTCTACTAGTTAGACTAAGTTTAAACCAGGAAGTGGGCAAAGCTATACTCTAATAATTACCAAAAGGAAGTAACATAAACTAGTTTTACTTCAAATCTTCTCTTCCTCGCAAGAGTGGAAGCCTCAGTATCTAAAACTCAACTGAAAGTTTCACATCCAAAGTCGCCTTTCTTCGAATTTGACGTACTTTGTTCCTATTTCTTAGATTGGCGTTTTCCCCATTCAGAAATTTCTTCAACCGTGTTGGGGCATTTATGATCTTTAGTCTTCCCGAGTCCGTTTCCACATTTAGTTCACCATATCTCCGTATTGTGCACGATGGTCGGGAGTTTCCTTTCTTCCTGTTTGCACTTCGTTTGATAGTGCCTTTTAAGATGTTCGTAAATTTTGAACTCGATATCTTTACAATGTATACAAACTATCGGCGGTTTTCCTGGAGGAAGATCCGGGTCCGGGAAAGGCACCACTCCTCCGCTCCCGAAAGCACTTGTTCCGAATGTCATGGTCCTCATGGAATCTCTTACGGATACGGAAGGAAGGAAGGGCGACGGGCCGTTAACGATGGGTTGGATGGATGGACGGGGGACGTAAGGAACGGTAATAGGAACGGCGAAGGTAAGCCGAAGGCTACGACGGGCAAAAACCCTATGCATTGGGATTTGGAAATAGTGAGAAAAGTTACGTAGACAAAAATATTCTTTTGTTTACAACAGCAACTTTTCATCCTGCGAAGTTACTATAGGCAATCTTCAATGAATGGTTTCCTGCCAGTGTTGGTTCATAATATTTAACTACAAGGGTTTAGAAACAGGGAGAATATAATTTAGAAATGACAAATATATTACTCAACTTCAAATAACAATTAATTAATTAATAGGTATTTTTCTCCAAGAATACATAAGTTAAAAGTAATAACTAATAATGTAGTAGATAAGTAAAAAAATATAGTGGAAATAGTATCTCACTAAAAAATAATTAATAACACGTGCGTGCAACACACGTGCAACGCGCGTGCAATACACGTGTAACGTTTGACTAGTTTGCATAAAATTACCTGGTCATTGGGCTAGCAGAATCGAAGGAAATTAATTTTATCCCGTGAAGTTACTATAGGCAATCTTCAGTGAATGGTTTCGTGTCAGTGTTGGTTCATAATATTTAACTAGAAGGGTATAGAAACAGAGAGAGTATAATTTAGAAATGACAAATATATTACTCAACTTCAAATAACAAGTAATTAATTAATAGGTATTTTTGTCCAAGCATACATAAGTTAAAAGTAATAACTAATAATGTAGTAGATAAGTAAAAAAATATAGTGGAAATAGAATCTCACTAAAAAATAATTAATAACACATGCGTGCAGCAGACGTGCAACGTGCGTGCAACACACTTGCAACGTGCGTGCACTTGACTAGTTTGCATAAAATTACCTGGTCATTGGGCTAGCAGAATCGAACGAAATTAATTTTATCCCGTGAAGTTACTATAGACAATCTTCTGTGAATGGTTTCCTGTCAGTGTTGGTTCATAATATTTAACTAAATGGGTTTAGTCCAAGTGTTGATCATGGAGAGAAGACGGGGAACTTTAGAAGTACCGTTCATACATTACTGTAGCAATATTATTTATGCACTACGAAGGTGTACAAACTTGCACACACGACATGCATTAAGGGTGTTGGAAGCCCGAATGCGCCTGTGGGTTGCAGTGCAATTATGGAGGTGGTCAAATCTATCAACGTATTGCACAAAAATCTAGGAGGCAGATTGTAAGGTGTCGAGTTTATATTTCCAAGTTTAATATCCTTGATTCAGTTTCTTGTCAATGTGAGAATCCAACGATTGATTGCCGACCTTATATCAATAGTAGTCTTTGGAATGATGAGGATGACTTTGAGAATGGGGCCATTGTGAACAACAAAAACTTGATCGATAGCGTCTCGAAATTTGTGTTGAAATAAGTTTGTGTGCTTATCAAACATCTCGTTTAAGAAATGCTCACCAAAAATAAGATGGGGAAGGGAAGCCCAACTATGCTGCCACTTTCTTAATAGAAAGCTTGTTCTAGCGGCATCACGGATTGGTAGTCACTCCATGATACGATCTGTTACGATACTTGGGAGCTCACTGATTCTATCCTCTGTTTCAACATAAACCTTTTTAGAGTCCATAGATTTTCTGGACTGGTAAGATCAAGACAAAAATATTATTAATTTCAAAGAAAGTAAGATGAAGACACACACACAAACACACACACACACACATATATATATATATATATATATATATATATATATATATATAAATGCTTGAGATCATAGAATTACACGCGTGCAACGCGCGTGCACTTGACTAGTTTGCATAAAAGTACCTGGTCATTGGGCTAGCAGAATCGAAGGAGATTAATTTTATCCTGTGAAGTTTTTTTTGTCAACAATATTTTGTTTATAAGTCTCAAAAAGTGCTGAGCTTAGTTCGTGCTACCGGCAACTCATTGTCTCCACAAAACAACCTATCAACCAGTACACCACGTCATCCGAAACAAGAAATTATCCATTCCAAAATAAAGTTCTACTAGTTAGACTAAGTTTAAACCAGGAAGTGGGCAAAGCTATACTCTAATAATTACAAAAAGGAAGTAACATAAACTAGTTTTACTTCAAATCTTCTCTTCCTCGCAAGAGTGGAAGCCTCAGTATCTAAAACTCAACTGAAAGTTTCACATCCAAAGTCGCCTTCCTTCGAATTTGACGTACTTTGTTCCTATTTCTTAGATTGGCGTTTTTTCCCATTCAGAAATTTCTTCAACCGTGTTGGGGCATTTATGATCTTCATTCTTCCCGAGTCCGTTTCCACATTTAGTACACCATATCTCCGTATTGTGCACGATGGTCGGGAGTTTCCTTTCTTCCTGTTTGCACTTCGTTTGATAGTGCCTTTTAAGATGTTCGTAACTTTTGAACTCGATATCTTTACAATGTATACAAACTATCGGCGGTTTTCCCGGAGGACGATCCGGGTCCGGGAAAGGCACCACTCCTCCGCTCCCGAAAGCACTTGTTCCGAATGTCATGGTCCTCATGGAATCTCTTACGGATACGGAAGGAAGGAAGGGCGACGGGCCGTTAACGATGGGTTGGATGGATGGACGGGGGACGTAAGGAACGGTAATAGGAACGGCGAAGGTAAGCCGAAGGCTACGACGGGCAAAAACCCTATGCATTGGGATTTGAGAATAGTGAGAAAAGTTACGTAGACAAAAATATTCTTTTGTTTACAAAAGCAACTTTTCATCCTGTGAAGTTACTATAGGCAATCTTCAATGAATGGTTTCCTGCCAGTGTTGGTTCATAATATTTAACTACAAGGGTTTAGAAACAGGGAGAATATAATTTAGAAATGACAAATATATTACTCAACTTCAAATAACAATTAATTAATTAATAGGTATTTTTGTCCAAGCATACATAAGTTAAAAGTAATAACTAATAATGTAGTAGATAAGTAAAAAAATATAGTGGAAATAGCATCTCACTAAAAAATAATTAATAACACGTGCGTGCAACACACGTGCAACGCGCGTGCAACACGTGTAACGTTTGACTAGTTTGCATAAAATTACCTGGTCATTGGGCTAGCAGAATCGAAGGAAATTAATTTTATCCCGTGAAGTTACTATAGGCAATCTTCAGTGAATGGTTTCGTGTCAGTGTTGGTTCATAATATTTAACTAGAAGGGTATAGAAACAGAGAGAGTATAATTTAGAAATGACAAATATATTACTCAACTTCAAATAACAAGTAATTAATTAATAGGTATTTTTGTCCAAGCATACATAAGTTAAAAGTAATAACTAATAATGTAGTAGATAAGTAAAAAAATATAGTGGAAATAGAATCTCACTAAAAAATAATTAATAACACCTGCGTGCAGCAGACGTGCAACGTGCGTGCAACACACTTGCAACGTGCGTGCACTTGACTAGTTTGCATAAAATTACCTGGTCATTGGGCTAGCAGAATCGAACGAAATTAATTTTATCCCGTGAAGTTACTATAGACAATCTTCATTGAATGGTTTCCTGTCAGTGTTGGTTCATAATATTTAACTAAATGGGTTTAGTCCAAGTGTTGATCATGGAGAGAAGACGGGGAACTTTAGAAGTACCGTTCATACATTACTGTAGCAATATTATTTATGCACTACTGAAGGTGTACCGAAACTTGCACACTGACATGCATTAAGGGTGTTGGAAGCCCGGAATGCGTCTGGTGGGTTCAGTGTGCAATTATGGAGGTGGTCAAATCTATCAACGTATTGCACAAAAATCTAGGAGGCAGATTGTAAGGTGTCGAGTTTATATTTCCAAGTTTAATATCCTTGATTCAGTTTCTTGTCAATGTGAGAATCCAACGATTGATCGCCGACCTTATATCAATAGTAGTCTTTGGAATGATGAGGATGACTTTGAGAATGGGGCCATTGTGAACAACAAAAACTTGATCGATAGCGTCTCGAAATTTGTGTTGAAATAAGTTTGTGTGCTTATCAAACATCTCGTTTAAGAAATGCTCACCAAAAATAAGATGGGGAAGGGAAGCCCAACTATGCTGCCACTTTCTTAATAGAAAGCTTGTTCTAGCGGCATCACAGATTGGTAGTCACTCCATGATACGATCCGTTACGATACTTGGGAGCTCACTGATTCTATCCTCTGTTTCAACATAAACCTTTTTAGAGTCCATAGATTTTCTGGACTGGTAAGATCAAGACAAAAATATTATTAATTTCAAAGAAAGTAAGATGAAGACACACACACACACACACACACATATATATATATATATATATATATATATATATACATTAAAATGCTTGAGATCATAGAATTACACGCGTGCAACGCGCGTGCACTTGACTAGTTTGCATAAAAGTACCTGGTCATTGGGCTAGCAGAATCGAAGGAGATTAATTTTATCCTGTGAAGTTTTTTTCTGTCAACAATATTTTGTTTATAAGTCTCAAAAAGTGCTGAGCTTAGTTCGTGCTACTGGCAACTCATTGTCTCCACAAAACAACCTATCAACCAGTACACCACGTCATCCGAAACAAGAAATTATCCATTCCAAAATAAAGTTCTACTAGTTAGACTAAGTTTAAACCAAGAAGTGGGCAAAGCTATACTCTAATAATTACAAAAAGGAAGTAACATAAACTAGTTTTACTTCAAATCTTCTCTTCCCCGCAAGAGTGGAAGCCTCAGTATCTAAAACTCAACTGAAAGTTTCACATCCAAAGTCGCATTCCTTCCAATTTGACGTACTTCGTTCCTATTTCTTAGATTGGCGTTTTCCCCATTCAGAAATTTCTTCAACCGTGTTGGGGCATTTATGATCTTCAGTCTTCCCGAGTCCGTTTCCACATTTAGTACACCATATCTCCGTATTGTGCACGATGGTCGGGAGTTTCCTTTCTTCCTGTTTGCACTTCGTTTGATAGTTCCTTTTAAGATGTTCGTAAGTTTTGAACTCGATATCTTTACAATGTATACAAACTATCGGCGGTTTTCCCGGAGGACGATCCGGGTCCGGGAAAGGCACCACTCCTCCGCTCCCGAAAGCACTTGTTCCGAATGTCATGGTCCTCATGGAATATCTTACGGATACGGAAGGAAGGAAGGGCGACGGGCCATTAACGATGGGTTGGATGGATGGACGGGGGACGTAAGGAACGGTAATAGGAACGTCGAAGGTAAACCGAAGGCTACGACGGGAAAAAACCCTATGCATTGGGATTTAGGAATAGTGAGAAAAGTTACGTAGACAAAAATATTCTTTTGTTTACAACAGCAACTTTTCATCTTGTGAAGTTACTATAGGCAATCTTCAATGAATGGTTTCCTGCCAGTGTTGGTTCATAATATTTAACTACAAGGGTTTAGAAACAGGGAGAATATAATTTAGAAATGACAAATATATTACTCAACTTCAAATAACAATTAATTAATTAATAGGTATTTTTGTCCAAGCATACATAAGTTAAAAGTAATAACTAATAATGTAGTAGATAAGTAAAAAAATATAGTGGAAATAGCATCTCACTAAAAAATAATTAATAACACGTACATGCAACACACGTACAACACACGTACAACGCGCGTGCAACACGCGTGCAACGCGGGTGGAATACACGTGTAACGTTTGACTAGTTTGCATAAAATTACCTGGTCATTGGGTTAGCAGAATCGAAGGAAATTAATTTTATCCCGTGAAGTTACTATAGGCAATCTTCAGTGAATGGTTTCGTGTCAGTGTTGGTTCATAATATTTAACTAGAAGGGTATAGAAACAGAGAGAGTATAATTTACAAATGACAAATATATTACTCAACTTCAAATAACAAGTAATTAATTAATAGGTATGTTTGTCCAAGCATACATAAGTTAAAAGTAATAACTAATAATGTAGTAGATAAGTAAAAAAATATAGTGGAAATAGAATCTCACTAAAAAATAATTAATAACACCTGCGTGCAGCAGACGTGCAACGTGTGCGCAACACACGTCCAACGCGCGTGCAATACACTTGCAACGCGCGTGCACTTGACTAGTTTGCATAAAATTACCTGGTCATTGGGCTAGCAGAATCGAACGAAATTAATTTTATCCCGTGAAGTTACTATAGACAATCTTCATTGAATGGTTTCCTGTCAGTGTTGGTTCATAATATTTAACTAAATGGGTTTAGTCCAAGTGTTGATCATGGAGAGAAGACGGGGAACTTTAGAAGTACCGTTCATACATTACTGTAGCAATGTTATTTATGCACTACTGAAGGTGTACCGAAACTTGCACACTGACATGCATTAAGGGTGTTGGAAGCCCCCGAATGCGTCTGGTGGGTTCAGTGTGCAATTCTGGAGGTGGTCAAATCTATCAACGTATTGCACAAAAATCTAGGAGGCACATTGTAAGGTGTCGAGTTTATATTTCCAAGTTTAATATCCTTGATTCAGTTTCTTGTCAATGTGAGAATCCAACGATTGATCGCCGACCTTATATCAATAGTAGTCTTTGGAATGATGAGGATGACTTTGAGAATGGGGCCATTGTGAACAACAAAAACTTGATCGATAGCGTCTCGAAATTTGTGTTGAAATAAGTTTGTGTGCTTATCAAACATCTCGTTTAAGAAATGCTCACCAAAAATAAGATGGGGAAGGGAAGCCCAACTATGCTGCCACTTTCTTAATAGAAAGCTTGTTCTAGCGGCATCACGGATTGGTAGTCACTCCATGATACGATCCGTTACGATACTTGGGAGCTCACTGATTCTATCCTCTGTTTCAACATAAACCTTTTTAGAGTCCATAGATTTTCTGGACTGGTAAGATCAAGACAAAAATATTACTAATTTCAAAGAAAGTAAGATGAAGACACACACACACACACATATATATATATATACATTAAAATGCTTGAGATCATAGAATTACACGCGTGCAACGCGCGTGCACTTGACTAGTTTGCATAAAAGTACCTGGTCATTGGGCTAGCAGAATCGAAGGAGATTAATTTTATCCTGTGAAGTTTTTTTTTGTCAACAATATTTTGTTTATAAGTCTCAAAAAGTGCGGAGCGTAGTTCGTGCTACTGGCAACTCATTGTCTCCACAAAACAACCTATCAACCAGTACACCACGTCATCCGAAACAAGAAATTATCCATTCCAAAATAAAGTTCTACTAGTTAGACTAAGTTTAAACCAGGAAGTGGGCAAAGCTATACTCTAATAATTACCAAAAGGAAGTAACATAAACTAGTTTTACTTCAAATCTTCTCTTTCTCGCAAGAGTGGAAGCCTCAGTATCTAAAACTCAACTGAAAGTTTCATATCCAAAGTCGCATTTCTTCGAATTTGACGTACTTTGTTCCTATTTCTTAGATTGACGTTTTCCCCATTTCCTAGATTGGCGTTTTCCCCATTCAGAAATTTCTTCAACCGTGTTGGGGCATTTATGATCTTCAGTCTTCCCGATTCCGTTTCCACATTTAGTACACCATATCTCCGTATTGTGCACAATGTTCGGGAGTTTCCTTTCTTCCTGCTTGCACTTCGTTTGATAGTGCCTTTTAAGATGTTCGTAAGTTTTGAACTCGATATCTTTACAATGTATACAAACTATCGGCGGTTTTCCCGGAGGACGATCCGGGTCCGGGAAAGGCACCACTCCTCCGCTCCCGAAAGCACTTGTTCCGAATGTCATGGTCCTCATGGAATCTCTTACGGATACGGAAGGAAGGAAGGGCGACGGGCCGTTAACGATGGGTTGGATGGATGGACGGGGACGTAAGGAACGGTAATAGGAACGGCGAAGGTAAGCCGAAGGCTACGACGGGAAAAAACCCTATGCATTGGGATTTGGGAATAGTGAGAAAAGTTACATAGACGAAAATATTCTTTTGTTTATAATAGCAACTTTTCATCCTGTGAAGTTACTATAGGCAATCTTCAGTGAATGGTTTCCTGCCAGTGTTGGTTCATAATATTTAACTACAAGGGTTTAGAAACAGGGAGAATATAATTTAGAAATGACAAATATATTACTCAACTTCAAATAACAATTAATTAGTTAATAGGTATTTTTGTCCAAACATACATAAGTTAAAAGTAATAACTAATAATGTAGTAGATAAGTAAAAAAATATAGTGGAAATATCATCTCACTAAAAAATAATTAATAACACGTGCAACGCGCGTGCAACACACGTGCAACGCGCGTGCAATACGCGTGTAACGCTTGACTAGTTTGCATAAAATTACCTGGTCATTGGGATAGCAGAATCGAAGGAAATTAATTTTATCCCGTGAAGTTACTATAGGCAATCTTCAGTGAATGGTTTCGTGTCAGTGTTGGTTCATAATATTTTACTAAAAGGGTTTAGTCCAAGTGTTGATCATGGAAAGAAGACGGGGAACTTTAGAAGTACCGTTCATACATTATTGTAGCAATATTATTTATGCACTACTGAAGGAGTACCGGAACTTGTACGCTGACATGCATTAAGGGTGATGGAAGCCCCCGAATTCAGCTGGTGGGTTCAATGTGCAATTATGGAGGGTCAAATCTATCAAGGTATTGCACAAAAATCTAGGAGGCAGATTGTAAGGTGTCGAGTTTCTATTTCCAAGTTTAAGATCCTTGATTCCGTTTCTTGTCAATATGAGAATCCAGCGATCGATCGCCGACCTTACAGAGAAATAAAAAGGAAATCACAAATAATGCTAATTTCTTTGAAAGATGATCATAACATGATGTACAAAGCCCAATAAATAACCAAAACATAAGTTTGTTTTAAGTATTTGTTTATGTTAGAAAGTGGAAACATGAAAATCAAAGATTAAAAGTAAAAGGTTAAAGGACAAACATTTAAACGGTGAAACCGCGGTTGGGTGCCTTCAATAACACAAAATGGGAATAGGGGTTGATCATAGACCGCTCGATCCATTCCAAGACTCAGTGGCCATAAAACTCAGATATGAGCAAATAAATTTTGTTTGAAGGAATTTTGAATTTTGTGTGTAGCTGTTGCAACAGAGAAGGCAATAGAATACTGCGGGATATGGACGAGGTAAGAGATTATATATACCCAGGGTAAGTGTAGAATGAAATGAAATATACAGAAACGTAACAAAGTGACCTTTCACATTGGGGATTTTACATAGTCCCGCCTCTTTCATGAATTATTGTCCAGTCTCTTTCATGAATTGTTTATTGAATGACGTGGATTGCAAAAAGTTTCCTATATAAACTCATTATGTTTTTGCTTAAAGTTTAAGCAAAAACGGTATCTCTCCTAAATTTAAGTAAAAACATAAACTCATTATCTCTCCTAAAACTTTAAAAGATGATCATATCAGGATGTACAAAGCCCAATAAATAAACAAAACATAAGTTTGTTTTAAGTATTTGTTTAGAAACAGGGAGAGTATAATTTAGAAATTACAAATATATTACTCAACTTCAAATAACAATTAATTAATTAATATGTATTTTTGTCCAAGCATACATAAGTTAAAAGTAATAACTAATAATGTAGTAGATAAGTAAAAAAATATAGCGGAAATAGCATCTCACTAAAAAATAATTAATAACACGTGCGTGTAACACACGTGTAACGCGCGTGTACTTGACTAGTTTGCATAAAATTACCTGGTCATTGGGCTAGCAGAATCGAAGGAAAATTAATTTTATCCCGTGAAGTTACTATAGGCAATCTTCAGTAAATGGTTTCCTGTCAGTGTTGGTTCATAATATTTAACTAGAAGAGTTTAGAAACAGAGAGAGTATAATTTAGAAATGACAAATATATTACTCAACTTCAAATAACAAGTAATTGATTAATAGGTTTTTTTTTGTCCAAGCATACATAAGTTAAAAGTAATAACTAATAATGTAGTAGATAAGTAAAAAATATAGTGGAAATAACATCTCACTAAAAAATAATTAACAACACGTGCGTGAAACACACGTGCAACGCGCGTGCACTTGACTAGTTTGCATAAAATTACCTGGTCATTGGGCTAGCAGAATCGAAGAAAATTAATTTTATCTCGTGAAGTTACTATAGGCAATCTTCAGTGAATGGTTTCGTGTCAGTTTTGGTTAATAATATTTACGTTTTCTTCTATCTTCTCTATTGTAAGTTTTCTTCTTCCTCCTCATTCTCCGCCTCCGTTCTACTTAAAAATCTTTCAACCCAGCACAAATTAATTACAATTTCATACTTAATGAATCAAAAAAATTGTTTACCTTTCGGGAGTGTTGTCCAACAATTGTGATTTTTGAATACAATGTGTTTGTCGAAGTTGTTGAACGAGACGATAACATTTCCGAAACAATATTTCGAAAAATGACCTTTTGCGTTTGAAAAAAGAAAGATACTGGAGGGGTTACAAACTTTACAAAAGGGACCAGCCAAAATTTCACTCTTGTTTATAATCTATGCAATTGGGTTTCTGAAGCAAAGATGAACATCCTACAAATGAGCTTTAAAAACAGCTTGACTTCGACTTCGATTCGTTAGTCAACCAAATTTGTCAAAAAAAAAAAAAAATAGGTGACCCATGATTTATTAATATATGCCCCCTGTTTGGGTAATTTTAATCACACCCTAATATCCTCTCTTTACATCTCATGTACTGTATTATGCAGCATCTCAATGTAGTACATGGGGTATAGAAATAAAAAATCAGGGTGTGGTTAGTCCCACTCCCCCTGTTTTCACTTCACCATCATCACTTAGCCTCCCCCACATCCATTTCTCTCTATTGCAAAAGTAAACCTAACACGTTGAGATCGATCCACATTTCTTAAGATTCCTGTTTCCGACTAAACTTAAACAAGATTTATCTTTCTTACAACAATGGTCAATGTGGACCAAAGGGTGACGGGTCTAAATTTGACACGTGTAAATGAAATTCGCCGCCTATTCAGTCGAGCCGCAACTTCTGCACCCTTTACCAGATTAGCTCGCCACCAACTTCGCGCATCCTTTGACTTGCCCATTGTTGCTCATTCCCATTTTCAACCATTGCTCCCTCTCCCTCCCTTTTCTCTTTTTCAACCAACCGATCCCTACAAAATGTCCCCCTTCCCTGTTACTCTTACCAAAGTCCACCAGTGGTCCTCCAAGACTTTGGCTTTGTAGACAAGTTCAATTTTCTATTTTTTTTAAATTTGTTAGGTGTTTATTAGAATTAAGGGCAAAATTGTTTAACGAGAGAGAAAGAGGAGGGTAGCTTTTGATTTTTAAATCCAACTTCCATATATAGTGTTGAGAAGAAACCGCCAACCTTACGACAAAGACGGCAAGGCAACCTTTCTCATGTGTGTTTCGTGCGTACCATCTTTCGAATAAAATTAATTATTTTATGAATATTTTTTATATTTCAAATTTTCGTATACTAATTAAAGAAATACTTCCTCCGTTCCACCCAAAGAGTCCTTATTTTAAAAATCTAATTATTAAGAGATATATTAATGCCATTAAAATTAGTCATAATTACAAAAATAGTTAAGCACAAACAAGACACTTAAAATATAAGTGGAAGGTAAAGATGAAATGTTATATAAATTGTAAGCATAATTTTTTAAAGTGGACTCTTAAAGTAAAACATTATCCTAAAAGAGTATAGTGAACTCTTTGCCTGGAACGGATGGAGTAATAGGATAGAGATAAATAGAAAGATGATGGAATAAAAAAAACAAGAAGAAATTGCGGACCGGTCCTCTTTTCCAAGTTTATAACTCCTCAAGTCTCGTGTTTTTTTCAACTAGAAAAAATCACATTTGAGGACGAAAAGACTACGATACACTTAATGAACCGAATGTGCACTACAGAGATCACTTACTCAATGCATCTCACTGCATCAATTTTTGCACCACGATGCATCGATTTAAATTACCTAATCCAACTTTGCATCATGCTGCACCAATTTTATGCACCACGATGCATCAATTTAAATTATCAAATCCAATTAATTATTGCACCGCGATACATAAATTTAAATTACCTAATCCAATTTATGCATCGCGATGCATCAATTCAAGCAAACCAATTGATATCGCAATGCAAACTGGTTTTGAATGCATCTCATTCACCTTCCCCTGAATGCATCTCATTCACCTTCCCCGTCTTCTTCCTCCTCCTTTGTCGTAAGTCATCTTCTTCATCCTCCACATTCGTCATTACTGAAAATCCTCCAACCCAGTAGCAGGTTGATGCCCGTTTTGTTACGCAACAATGATAATTTTCGAATGACTGAAGCTGTTGAAGGAGACAATATGTGCATTTTACGAACAATATTTCGAAAATAGACTTTAACAGTTAAAAAAATGAGAGAGTGGAACGGTTACAAACTTCGCAAAGTGGACTGACCTGAAACTACCCCAAAAAAACAAATTAAAAAAACCCACAAAATTAAGCCATAAAATCACAAAGCTTAACTCTAGCAAAATAGATAAATAAAAAATAAAATAAAATTCCTTCTTGTTATCATATTTGTTGCGAATATTCACTCAAACAACTTCACTCCGCAATTATTCAAATAGACCATTTACTTGATTTTATCTTTCTTTTTTCTAGTTTTCATAATGTACTCGTACTCAAAGATTCAAGATTAATTTATAAAAGTTTTCTTTGGTGCAACGTTTTGAAAATACAGTTTTTTTAAAACGTAGCGTTTTCAAAACGCAGTTGTATTTTTATAAACACGTTTGGAAAACTATTTCAAAACGCTATTTTTAATTTTAAAAAAAAAGTAGTTTTAACACAACACATTCTTAAAATATTGTATTTTGAAAAGCTGCATTGAAACACTTTAATAGAGAAAACACTGCATTTTTTACTAGCACTTTGATCAAAACATTCCACCAAACAAGAACTTCAAGTACAGGTAGGATCACAAAGACAATAAAACTTTACATATTACAGGTTTCCATACTAATGTGGATGTGAAAGAATTTAAATGTCACATAGGATTTACACTCTTTTTGAAAGAAAAAACTTCTCCAATGCAAATATGGATATAATGTGGCAACCAAATTTGTTTACATTGTGGATAATAATATAAATCTTTCACATTCTATTTGATGGTGTGAATTATCCATGCTCTAAAAAATATATATAGTAATAATAATAATAATAATAAATGGTCTTTTCACACTTGTCCTTCAAACAAGCCATAATTAAAAATATATTTTATCTTCGTAATTTTGTCTTTGCAAATAATATTATATTCAATTATGCACAAAAATAAATTAATTAAAATGTAAAAAATTAGAAAAAAATGAACCATCTAAAAGGTAAATAGCCTCTCTCACTAAATTATTGTTTTGTTTAATAAATTAAAAACAAACTAAATTATTTATATTGGTATAATATAATATGCACCTTTACAAAGTAGACAATTATTAAAATAGTAAAAAAATGTGTGTGGAATGTATATATATAAAGTGTGTGTGTAATTTTAATTAGTGTTGCTTATATATATTGAAATGTTATGAAAATTGTAGACATAACTTGTTAAAGTAGATAAGTCATAATCAAAATTAAAAATTAATCGAATTTAGGCAAATATTTCATAATCGAACAAAGTATTTGAAGGCCAAATATGTCAAGAAATGACTAATTTATTTAACTATTAAAGAATATAGTGGATAAGTAATATTTGTTGTGAAAATAGCCTCATTATGCACACACACACACATACGCACATGTATATGAGTTGACCTATCAAAAAATGTAAGACATACGAATGGCAAAAATTTAGAAAAAAATATCTTACATGTGTTTTCTATAAGACCGATCTCTCTGACCCGACTCATTGTGAGCTGATGGATTGAGTTTTAAGAGAATATGAATCTTTTCATCTTACGAATTATGATCTTTAAAACGATCTTAAATTAGATAAACTCGATATATAAATATTGCAATGTGTATGCATTTGCGCACTATTGTTACTTTGAACTTTGAAGATTCCCTCTACAAAGATATTCACCTTTGAGTAAGTCTACGGTAAGACCGTATTACAATTCTAATTCATAAGACGAAATTTCTCTCTTTCATAATTTGGACCACCAATACACTGTATGTCAAATCAAGGGGATCTATTTTACATAAAATATTAAGTAAGATGGTCTTTTCCAAGTTTTTTCCTTCACCTTTTATAATGATCATTCCATACATTGCTTAAATAAAATTTAATTGATTGTATTTTAAATATTAACATGTTAAAATTTTCCAATGAAGCCGAGGTTAAGAGTGACCTTAAAGTAAGAATAAATAAGTAAAAGTCATATCCAAAAACATTAGAAAGTGAACCTTTTTTTTTTTTTTTTGTAACAAATGAAATAAAATATAAAAACAGAGGGATTATTTAAGTTGAAAACGATCACTTCATTCATACTAAAGTCACGAGATACATTATACATATTTGTATATCCTTTATATATTAATCTAATATTATACTTCCTCCGTTCCTAAATAATCATTATTTTTTACTCAACACATCGTTTAAAAAAAAATTAACAATACTATAAATATTAGTATAATTTGTGATTGCTTTTAATACTCTTGTGCGTGTGACCATAATTAAAATTGGTTGAAAATATCAAGATGAAGTGGCAAAAGTATTTTCCTAAAAATGAAAGTTGTGAAAGAAAATAGCTACTCCCTCCGTTCTAAACAAATAATCCCCATTTGAAAGTCAAACGTTTTAAAAAAATGAACCTTTTAGTAGTCTATTAGTAAGGGTGTCAATCCAAACCATCAAATCAAAACGAGTGGTTCGGTTTCATGACTTATATGGTTCGGTTTGGGTTTTAGAGAAACCGAGTGGTTCTATTTGACTTACAATTGGACATTTCGAGTCAAGTCAAAACGAACCGAACCAAACCATTTTTAAGTCGAACCACAGAACTCAACCATCGAGCAAAACCACCAAACCAACAATCTTTTAGAATTCTGATCTTTAGACTCGCATCTTCTTCTAATCTTCGTGTGGAAAGCCCTTTCAAAACATATTTCCATTCTAGTATTATTAGGTTTACATAAATATTTTGGCTTGATATCAAATACTTTAATTGTATTTTGGTTATAGTTTTTGGATTCAATGTATTGACTATTAAGAGTAAGGTTCTAAAAATCGTTAGGCAGCTGCTAGGCGGTACACTAGCCCCTAGGGGACTGGTCGGGACATAATCGGGGCCTAGGCGGGACCTAGAATTAAGGTATAATTACAGTTTTTTTGATAATTTACATCAAAGATCAATCACATTGACTACAAATTTAATTTTTTTTATGTTTGTCATTTTATTAAACACTAGTCTATATTTGTAAAATGAACAAAAATATACAAATCTACCATTAATCTCAATTCTCAACAACCCTTAAGCAATAAACCAATCAAGTTTAGAACTAAAAACAAAAAAAATATTACTCTAGTTCGGCAAGGTTTGACGTAGGCACCGACTTGATCGATTAGGGGCGACCAAGAAAGTCACGGCGTAGAGAGGGGCCTAGGCGGAGAGTTTTAGAACAATGATTAAGAGTTTCATGAGCTCATGTGTGAATCTCTTTATTCCAAAGTTATTTTCATTTGAATTTTGGAGATTGTATGAAAACATCTAAATATTACGTATTCATATTACATTTGAATTTTAGGTATTTTCTTTAATTTGTTTTTTTTTATTCTTTTGGTTTGCTTAAATGTTGAAATCCCTTTTTTTTAAATTAGGCCGAACCACGAAACCAAACCAAACCAAGTCGAACCATCGTGGTTTGATTCGATTCAGCTCAACACTTTAAAAGTTTAACTATGTTTGATATTTTACAAACCGATGACATATGATTTAGCTCATATTTTTGTTGAGTCGAACCAGCCGAACCATTTACACCATTAGTAATAAAATGACACTTCAATGCCTTAATTTTTTAAAATAAATTATTTAAATAAAAACTCTTTTAAAATGAAATAGCGATTTTTTATTTCTAACAAATGACTTTGATCTTTTATGAATAAACTTTTAAAATATATATCGTATACATTGCAGACATGGCAATACATCTTCCTGATTACGCTCAAGACCACTTGTTGCCTAAGCAATGCAGCCAGTAGGGGCACACGGACACCGCACAAATCTTTCAGTTTTAATCTAGGATACAAACTAAAAGCAGAGTGTTTTCACTTGAACAATAACTTAATACTTTCATAACTTATTTAATATTTAGTATCTTATACTCCTCCGTCCTAAATTATCGTCCTCCTTTCCTTTTTTATTCGTTGCAAAATAATTGTCCATACATGAAACTTACCTTTTTAAAACACACCTCTTTTCACCTAGTTTTAATCTAGGATACAAACTAAAGCAGAGTGTTTTTCAACGAAGCAATAACAAAATGCAATCAATCTTTCACCATAACTATTTAGTAAACGAGTTAAGATTTCTTATACATATATGTGCTTCTTTCATGTTTTACCAAACAATAACCATAGATAACCCATGACCCATGTTCAAATTTGTTTGATAACAAAAAGGATACACTATGTAGTCTAAGAAACATATTCTATGAGCATCACACACAAATGCAAATATGATGTGTCAACCAACTTTTCCCCAACATGCTTTTCTGGCCAAAGAATATACTTGTGCAACAACAAGGTATAGTTTAAATTCTAAGATAGATTAGACTGGATTAAGAACTAAACAGCAATTTGGCCCAGGGCACACATTCTCACATTTCCCAACCAGTGGTAGCCATGAAATCTACCTGAATTGTCTCTACCTTTTTCCCGACCGTTCATGACAAAGATAGAAATTTAAGAAGCCACCCACCAGAAAACCTTGACTGACCTCCATTGAACCACAAACACACCTCTCATACATTTACTCCAAGTAAACCCCACACGGTTCATCAATGTTATATATCAATTAAAATTATTGTCATCATTCACAAATCATCAAGTTAAAAAATTTTAAATAAAAAATTGTAGGACAGTCTTATCTTGAAGAAGTCCCTTGCAATGGTTCAGCCAGAAAGCCCCCCGAGAAGTGATCTAGATGGAGCTGATCAAGTTCACAACCAAAGCATATTACTGAAGTCATATCTCTAGCTGATGGGTTGATTGGGTTCGAAAAGAAAGACCACTCTAGGTAACATAACTAACTTCCTCTGAATCTGATTCCGTCCTGATAGCTTCTTTTGCGTTAATTTCATTGTTTTTCACTCCATTCCTCCTTAAGCTGACCCAATTTATTTGTGTTTGGCAGGTTTGCCATGACCCAAATCCCAACAGATCTATCGGTTCAAGTGCAGGACATCACATTTTATGTTCACAAGGTAAAGAAAGAGGATGGAACAAGCATTTGTTAATCTTTACTTGTCAAAGCATGCCAAATACTTTTCTTTGACATAAATTGAGAATCTTCAGATAATATGATCAAACAAATGCCTCATTTTCTCTTAGTATGCATAAATCAGGTATGTCTAACATTGGGAAATCTAATTTTGTCCTTCCATTTATAAAACCGACTAATTGTCCTCAGGAACTAATTTATAATTATTAATAAAACTATAGTTCTGTAATGAAAACTTTTCAAAAAAAAAAAAAAAAAAAAAAAAAAGGTATGTCTAACATTGGGTGAAATCTAATTTTTGAAATTCTTTTACAAATTGACATAACAGTAACCAATGAACTAATGTATAAGTATAACTGACACTATAGTTCTGTAATGCTTCTAATAAAAAACAGGAAGATTTTTTTGTGAATATGCAACCTGGTCAAGTCCCACCCTCCTATGTACAGTTTCTTGATTCATTGCATAATCATAATTATTTACTATCTTATGTGACGTTTTACTCGCTGTTGCTTTTATTTCCTGAAACAGTATCCTTTGTCATCCAAATGCGGGTATATAGGACAAATTGAACTACAGCCTTCAAACTCAAATCTAGGTTATGACCTCAAGCTGCAAAACTTCCCAGG
>JABEVN020001049.1:0-26611 GCA_013146195.2 Codonopsis lanceolata | reverse complement strand
GGACACCATCCTTGCTAACCCACTTGGGTTGGTGGAGATGTTAGCCACCTTACCGTCTGGCCGGCCTCTGAGCCAAAACCTGAAAAGAGGTGACCAGCTGCGGAAAGGATCAAATAACGCTTGGGGCTAAAAGCGGTGGAAGATTCTTTATTAACTCGAGATGAAGAAAACTCAAACCCAACATTTCCATCGGGGTTTCTTGTGTGCTTCCAAGACCCACCGTGATACAGCTAAGTCAGTCAGCTAAGCCAGGCGGTCGTTCTATTGAAACCTCCCAGCGAGCTCACTCGGATGATCGGGGAACATTCATTTCGGGAGCGTGATAATGTTTACCGATCTAGACACCAAGGAAGGAACTAACCACATTGATGCTCTTCACATCAACGTGGGAATTTTGGAGAAAGCGGGTTCCCAGAGTTTTGATAGATAATGGGTCTTCATTTGAATGTATGTCACCGGTACACTAGCCAAGCGGGGATAAAAATATCGAGAACTCACTCCTTCCTCATGAGACGGTTAAGGCATACGACAACACCGGTCGATGTGTCTTGGGGGTGGTCACTTTAATGTTAGCTGTTGGGCCCTTAAACATGCCGGTTGAGTTCCAAGTCACGGATATACCAGCCACCTTTGCTTTGTTGTTGGGGCGCCCTTGGATTCATGGGGTAAAGGGGTAGCCTCTTCATTACACCGGCGTGTCAAATTCATCCACGATGATCACATAGTAATTATTCGGCCGACAAGATCGTGGAGAATAAGGAAGCGAGGATATCCCAATCCTCGAGATAGAACATGAAGACAACGGTATTTTCTCGGTGGCTTTGAGGTTATCCCCAAGCGTGGTTAACGCCATTGAATATGGTAGAAGCGACATCATTGGTAAGAAAGTTACCTCCCTAGGAAACATGGTCCCTTTAAACATGTTCAGAAAAATGAATTATATGCTGGTCTAGGTCTCGGCGAAATCGGCAAGGGCTAGTTAATTTAGTCCAAGATGAACTTAAGGAATGTATCCCTCCTTTCGGTCTAGGATACACGCCTACTCAGTGAAGTAGCCGGATCATGAAAGCAGAGCGTAAGAAAGAAAGGCGAGAAATGAAAAAGCTTCCTTATGAATATCCCCCTCTCGGCCCTATCGAAAAACCTTAAATGGTTATTTTGTGCGAAAGGGGAGGCGAAACCTATCTCATGTTTCTGAACCTGGATAGACGAGAATGGGAAAAAGATGCCTGGTTGGGAAGTCTTTGATGATGTCGATATTATCTCGAGATAATATGGAGCAGGTTACCACGGAAGCCGTAGCACCATTATAAAAGGCTGTCACCATTGAAAATGCTTGGTCTATAGACCAAGATGATTATGCTTTGGCCTGCTAGATGATGACGGTCTAGGAGGCGACTTTACGGGTATGATAGGCGGAGGCGATTATGAAAAGCTCTCTGAGTTCGAGTCTATGTCTAATAAGCCTCTGCGGAAATTGGTACACCACTACCGGTCCGCTCGACACCCGCGGACACTGGTAGACCGCCGGATATACTATCCCGATCCTTTTCCTAGCTTTGCGGTTGGTCATCTACCAATCCGCTACCTATAATTGAGGATCTCAAACCCCGGGTCCTCAACAATGTAATAACCCATGTACAATGTGCTTTTAATAATAATATGGATGTCTTTGCTTATTCCTTAGTTGCACCTAATTTAAAAGACGCATTAAATAATAATAATTATGATAATGAGTCATTTAATAAAATGGACCCAAAAGATAAAAATTATCTACTTGAGCTTGCAAAGTCGATCGAGTACCGAGGAACAAAGCCATTCATCGGCAAATCTTGAAGACACATCACTATCAACTTTGAAATTTGGACAATGAAATCAAAAGAAATCGAGAATCGGCGATTACCTCCAAGGTCGAGAAAGAAAGGCACTTATTGATCTCCTCAAAGAATTCGTAGACATCTTTGCTGGTCCTATGAAGATATGCAGGCCTAGATCCGGCTATAGTCGAGCACAGGATTCCCATACCAGGATGCTCGCCCGATCAAACAAAAGCTCGCCGCATCAAGCGAGAATGGTCACTACAAGTCAAAGAAGAAATCATGAAGCATTTAGCGTCAACTTCATCGGGTAGTTGAATACAGGCACAGGTGTCAATATAGTGACCGTTCCCAAGCCCAGCGGGAAAGTCGAGAATCTGTGTAGACTTCGCGACCTCAACAAGCGTCGCCCAAAGATGACTTCCCCCCAACATTGATATTGTGGTAGATGCCGTCGCGACTCACAAAGTCGATCCTTAAATCGGCGGCATCTTTGGGCTACAATCAAATCAAAATGGCGGCGAAGACCGGGGAAGACCTCATTCACTACTCCTTGGGGACTTCTTGTTATCTTGTCATGCCATTCGGACTAAAGAATGCGGAGCCACTTACGGAGGGCTGCCACCACCCTCTTCCACGACATGATCCAAAGAGATGGAGGTCTATGTCGATGATATGATCGTGCATTCAGCGGCGCTATGGTGCTCACATTAAAGATCTCGAAGTTCTTGAAAGACTCGAGAAAGCACCGGATGAAGCTTAACCCCACCAAATGCACATTCGGGGTTACGAGAGGCAAAGTCACAGGATTTCTAGTAAGCGAGCAAGGCATCGAGATCGAGCCGGCAAAAATCAAAGCCATCTGGAAATGCCGGTAGAAAACTCCCAGAAGTAAAAGGCTTCCTAGGCGGTTGCGATACATCGGCCGTTTCATCAGACGGTGACTACAACTGTGAGCCCTCTTTAAACTCCTCAAAAGAATCTTGATCAAGTGCGGGGCCGAAGTGCCGGCTAGCCGAGAAAATAAAAGCCTACCTTACCAATCCCATGCTAGCTCCACCTCATACACATAAACCTCTCCTCATATACTTAACCGTCACGAGACACCTCGGTAGGGGCTATGCTCGCCCAAGAGAAGAAAATTCCTACATTGAAAACGCCATATATTTCATAAGTAGGAAGCTACAAGGAAGCGAGCTAAACTATTCGGACCTTGGAAAAAAGGCTGCAGGCCTAGTGCGGGCCACTCGGAGGCTCAAAACCTATCTCGAGGAAGGTCCATCAAGCTCATATCGGGATGGACCTATCAAATACATCTTCGGTAAGCCATCAGCATCCGGCCAGACTAGCCAAGTGGTCTTTTCTTCTAAATGAGTTTGACATAACCTATGTCACTCTCAAGTCTATCAAAGGGGCGTCATTGCGGACCACTTAGGCGATCTACCTCGAAGACCGAAGATGCAAGCGAGCCGGTTTCCCAGACGAAGGTATCACGGAAATCAGCGACCGGGACACTGTTGGCAAATGTTCTTTGGCGGACCGCAAACAAAGAGGCTTTGGCATAGGAATCTTGTTAATCGATCCTGTGACTCTCATACTCGGCCATAAGGTTGGAGTTCGAATGTTCAAATAATACGGCGGAGTATGAAGCTTTGTATTCTTGGCCTAGAAGAAGCTCTCAAAGGGGAGCTAAAGATCTCGAAGTCTACGGAGACTCGGCCACGATTATAAATCAAGTCGAAGGAAGGTGGAAGACCCGGGATCCTCGGTGCAACTCTATCATGCCAAGCTAATAACGATCGCCGCCCGATTTGGTTCTATCTCGTTCCATTACACGCGAGATAGGAATCAATGCTCTCTGGCCACTCGTGGTCGATTCAGCGAAACTAAAGTCCGACCATTCATAGTCGGGAAAAAGGTCACTCCGTCTTGTTTCAAAATCAACGCCCACGAAGCGGATCACGAGCCACGGTATCTTGATATCTTAAATCTGCTCGAGAAGAATCTTTATCCCCACAGGTTAGACAAAGGGAAGAGTCTCCACGAGAAGATGGGCCTCCCAATTCGTACTCGGCGGTGGCGGCTTGTATAAGAGGCACTATCAAGGCCTCGACTTACTATGTGTCAATCGGGCTAAAGGCGAGCAAATTATGGATCAAGCGCATGGTGGTACTGTGGGCCCCATGAGCGGCCATATGCTATCAAAGAAAGTCATTCGACGAGGGGTACTATTAGATGCGCTCGGCGGCGTATTCGGTGGAGTGCGACATTGCGACAAATGTCAGCGCTTTGCCAATCTCGGCATGTGCCCCCGCGTCCTATACAACTCCACGGCCCCGGCCCTTCTCAACATGGGGTATCGGCGTCATAGGCCAAATTCACCGAAGGGATCAATGGCCATGAATATGTCTTGGTAGCCGTCGATTACTTCACAAAGTGGGTAGAAGCCTCTTCCTACAAAGTCTTAAATGCGAAAGGTGTCGATTTCATTAAGGCCAATATCATATACGGGGTACCTTTCGAGATCATCTCGACAACGGCTCTCATTTTGAAGGGGCGTGAAGCCGTCTGCTGGGCGAGTTCAAGATCGAGACACAAATCCTCCCCTAGGCCACAAGCCAATGGTGCCGTTGAAGCGACCAATAAAACTCTCGAGAACATCATTAGAAAAATGGGCGTCTGAGGAAGAGGCGGCGAGAAAAATTGCCACTAGCCCTCTGGGGCTAATGCGTCGATCCGCGCACTGGGGCTACCCCTTACTCTCTAGCATATGGCATGGGCGGTACTACCAATAGAGGTGGAAATTCCATCATTAAGAGTGATGATGGAAGGCGATATATCGAGGTGGGTCGAAAGGCGTCTGGCGGCCCCTAATTGATGAGCGCGCCTCTAGCCTTGGAGCATACCGGGCATATCAAAGGCGTATCGCCCAGAGCTTTCAATAAAAAGTCAAAGGCGAGATATTCAAGTCGGAGACCTCGTGCTTCGAGAAAAACCCCTAGTTATGTTGATACTAGGGGAAAATGGAAGTCTCCACGGATGGGACCATACATCGTTAAGGAGATCCGATCGGGAGGTGCCGTGCTTCTCACAAACCAAGGCGGAGAAGATCTTGTCCGGCCTTTCAACCTCGACAAACTCAAAAGGTACTACGCTGAGCCATCTGTCCGCTAATGCTTCCCTCTCCGGCCTGAAAACCGAAAGAGGCGGTCTAGGCAAAAGTTAGGGCAAAAAAAAAAATATATAAAAAAAAAAAGCTCGCTAAATTTGAAAACCGAAAGGCGGTCTAGGCAAAAATTAGAGCATATAAATAAAAAAAATAATAAAAAAAAAAGCTCGCTAGGTTGAAAACCGAAAGAGCGGCCTAGGCAAAAGTTAGAGCATAAAAAAAATGAATAAAAATAATAAAAGGAGGGAAGGCATTATTTGAAGCCATCGGGTACTACCTCAGGTCTTCAACACATCGAGACTCGTGACAAAAGAAAAAACCACGACAAAGCGGCTCACATTAAAACATTAAAATATAAATTTTTGAGGTCTAAGGTGCAACTTAGGAATACTTATTAAGACATTTATATTACATATTACTTGCATTTGTACATATCTATATCTTGCCTATACCCCGTTGTTTTCCCGAAACAATCCTTTTCTTGCGGACCATAGCCGGCGGTCCATCGATTACTGCGGCGTCCAGCCGGGCCCATATACTCCTCTGCGAGGCGCGAAGAAGCTCTAGACTTCATCGGCATGAGAGCCACGGATGTGTCTCCCTCTTCATCATCGGCATCTCCGTTTTCTGGCATTTGTGTTGCTCGGACCGCTTCATCGGTTACGAAACCGGCACCCCATAAAGGTGGGGGAGGAGGGCGACCATCTCTTGTTCCCGAGGGTTGTCACATGCGCTTGCCAAGCTTAGCGCGGAAGCTCACGCCGCCGGTTCTCGAGCCGTACCCAACCCGATCGAGGGGAGGATCGGGCATTTCTGTTCCCATGGGTTGTCTTTGTTGACCAACGTCACTCACTCTGCGGGAAGTATTCTTTGGGACCAGCGATATCCGGTCGAGGGGCCGTCGGGCATCGAGACCATGAACCCGTCTAAATTCGCTTCAAAGCACGAGGAACAACCAATCTGAACTATCAATGTCCTCGCCTACTTCCGGTGGCGAACATCCCTCCATTGGTTATATGATGGCCGGATATGTCTCAAATCACGCCAGAATAGGCGAGACGGCCCTCGGCGGCAACCATAACCCATGCGGATACCCGAGATAGAAACATATAATCCGAATATGGGTGTGCTACCTCCGGCCTTTCGGCGGTCTACGAGCCACATGTCTGAATGGCGGGACCAGATCATTGGTAAGCTCCCTTCCCATGTATATAGGGCGGGAGGTATGCAGGATGATTTGCTCTCTTCAAGCTGCCGCAAGATCCGGTCGGTGGTAAAAAGTTCTATAAAGGCCCGGCATCACCACTTGGGTACTCATCGAGTGGCGAAGGAAGCAGGATCCCCGTGGCGGACGACCCGGACTATATCCATTGAGCCAGATGATAAAAATGGCGGGTCGGTCGATATCGGAATAATTAGTGCGGGAAATGCAGCGCATTCCATAAAAGGAAGGATCATAAGCGACTCAGAAGGCACGGGAGCACGGATCCAAAGAAAATGCTCTTCGACCACATATGGATCGAGAATAGGTGCCCGGTGAGGGAACAATTCATTCAGCCAAAAGCGATCGGGCAGTGAGAGTCTGCCAAAACCAGGAGCGATGTTCGGCCGGCGATCCAGAGCTGTAATGCTAAGTCTACGACCCGCTCATCCACTAACCGGGTAGGACCGACTATCAAATATCTCCCTACTAAGCGAGAGGAAGAGTCTTTGTTAATCTCGCGTGATAATCCACGTCGTCTTCAATATATTACGTGAAGGCTCGGGAAGAACCATCAAGTTAAAAGAATCCCCATTGAAGAATCACAGAGTAGCCGGCGGGTAGAATTGAAAAGTTCCCTAATAGCCATGTACGGACGCCTTACGTAGGCGGATGCAGCGATCTGGCAGTAGGTGCCACTCAAGCATAGCCTGAGAACTCCTCAAAGGTGGGACACATCTCGTTCATGCCAAAATTAAACAAGTGATCCGTAGGAGACCAAAATCTGGCGGCTCCCCTCAGCATGTCCCAATTGATTATGACATTTCGCCAGGATAAAAGGCACCTGAACCCGAAAAGATGTTCGAACAAATCCCTTTCGTCAGATCGCAAAGAAAGGATCCAGAAATCCAGAGCATTTTCATAAACCTCAATCTCGAGTAGGAATGCGGGCGGCCATTTATAAGAGATGTGAGAATTTTGTTATTATTGGCAAAGGCTATGGCAAGCAATGAGGTGAGTTTAGAAAGAAAGAATTGGCGCGAGTTCGTTTCCGAATTTATACATAAGCGGAGAAGACGGACAATTCAGCGCACAGTGCCCAAATAGTGACGAAAATAGTGCCTAAATAGGAAAACCATGGTGCCACCAAGAAGCCTCTTGGTGCCGCACCATGGCCCTCCTTGGCGGCACCGAAAATGTCTACTGTGCAATGAAAATTCCGCCCGGTATCTGGTTTGGTGCTCAGGCAATTTCTTTGCTCTGCGTCGATCATGGAAGGAAAAAGGCCTATAAAGAAGGCTACAACCACGGAGTTCCAGAATAAATAAGGGATTCGGCCATTTTCCCGTTCAATATCACCCGAAAAGCCGCTCTTATCCAAAGGTGTATTCTTCAAAAATCCCTTTCTTCAAAGTCTGCGTGCCATTACATTTTAGATGTTTGGTATAGTTTTATTTTCTGTGTGAATTTATTTTTGCATGTGTAACATACTGCATCATATACACTATATTGCATTATATCATAATGTTTGTACAGGTTTCTTTTGCAGAAAAACAAAAACAATCAAAAATAAAAAAAAATGCAAAAAAAAAAAAAAGAAAGAGATACTAATGTTCGCGGGAACCCAAAGCTAATGTGCTCGGGACGGCTTGGGAAAACCACCACCCCTGACCCTGGGACCCGTTGCGAATCCTCGACCTCTGCCCCGGCCGCGGCTCGACCCGTCATCATCATCATCATCATCATCATCGTCGTCATCTCGGCGTCGGGCGCCTTGCTCCCCACAAGAAAATTCATCGACCAACCGATCTGACTTGCGATCTTTGAAGAAGCCCCGCAGCAGTTTCTTGTAAGTAGACACGTTCACCTAAAAAAAAATGAAAATGAAAAAAAAAAATGGTCTCGAAAAAAAATATGAAAAAAATATATAATAAATAAAAAAAAAGAGACAATAAAGGTGGATGTGTCTAGAGCGAGGCTGCTCAGGGACACGGCGCTCCTCAGGGATCTCGACATCGGAAGAACACGCTCTACTAATCCACCGCCCATCATCTTGAAAAGTAGAGAAAATATCATCGGGCTCTGTGAACATCGGGTTCTCGTCGAGGCGTGAAGTAGATGACCAGGCGGTAGCATCGAGAATGCCGCTGGGCACAACGAGGAGGGGGATGCGGCTCTAATCTCGGGAAATCCTCGTATGACATCACCTGGATAATTTTCGCGGGAACGAGGTATTTCCTCAAGCATTCAGACCGGTCGGGCAGTCGATCAGGCTCTATCACCCAAGCAGGAGGCCAAGGAGGCACCACTGGAGCCATTAGAAAAGATTGGTGCTGACGATTCACCCGCTCGCCCATGTACAAAGAATCTACCATGATGGAAACCATCAATATCCGGCAGCGGCTGAACGTCAGAGTAGTATGATAATGACCCTCGGGCCTTCCGAGGGAAGAAAATGCAGCGAGCTGGAGCCAACAATTCGCTCGGCACTCTTCCCTGGTTTTGCAACCACCGTCGTCACTCGGATCGACCCTATTACTGTCAACATATTGGGACACATACGGAGGCTGGTAGACCCGTCGAATGAGGTGCCCCGGCGAAAATCTGAAGAATGAAAAGGCCCGGACACACACAAAAAAAAAAAGGGAAGAAAAAATAAATATGTTGTCAAAAAAAAAGAAAAAATGATAAAAAGATGCATATGAAAAAAATGAATGAATGAAAAAAGCGAGGAAAAGGCATGTACCTCCCAGGGGCAAACCCATTCAGGGTCGGTGAATCATTCAGGTGGCTCACGTCCATAGAAGCATATAATTGACCAAACCGGCTGTCCCCAATCATAGCGGGGATCCGATCAAAGTCTGTAAGGCAAGCTAAGACGGAGGCTCTCAGGGTGACGGAAGAATTAGCAAAAAGTGATGAGCCAAGAAAGAAAAAGAGAAAAGCTCGGGCTACTCGAGTAATAGCGGCCTCATCATCGGTGGTATACATTATTAAAGCCGTGTCGAGCAGCTGCTAATATAAACCTCATCCGAGCGATTTGAGCGAGGTTCAAAGCCCGGGAGGTCTATGATCTCCTCCTACGATGTCGGAGAGTAAAATCGAGCCAAGGTCTCCCTATCTTTGGTAGGGATTCTGTAATAGCAGCGAAATCACAAAGGGTCATGGTCGCCTCCCAGTGAAATGAAAAGTGTGGGTGGTGTCCCACGAGAGTCGAAGCACGTCGAAAATAGGGAGGAAGCTGGTAAAATGAGTAAAGGAGTGCAAGAAGGTGCTGAAGCCCGAACCCTCTACCAGCAATTGTGCAGCTTCGGGTAACATGTTAAAAATTTCAGCCACATCTCCATATGATACCGAACCCTATCAAACTTCTGCGAACACGAAAGAAAAAAAAAAAAGGTAAGTTTTCTACCCTTATTTCCTTTTCTGCACAGTTCTTAAAATAAATAATGAACATATCACATGTCTTATACTTCATGATTTTTACAATAAATTTTTTTTTAGCAAAAATAATAATAAAAAAAAAATCTTGTTCATAAAAAAAAAAGAAAATAATAATTCTTTAAATTGTCACATACTATTTTCATACATGTGCATAAATTTACATGTAAATAAAAATCATGCTTTTCAAAATCCATAAAAAAAATCATGAAAAGAAAAAAAAACAATTCATATATGTAATTAATTTTGCATCTTAACGTACATATTATAACTGCATTTGTCATGAGCATAATAAAATGTGAAAAATTCATGCATCATCTCATACGTGTTCTACATTGCATCTGCATCAAATAAAATAATTCATGCATTCATATTTTGCATTTCATTTGTCCAATAAGCTGCCATAGGAGTACAAAAAAGAAGGTAAAGTACCACCAATCATCAAAATAAATATCTTTGTGGTATTTACTATACCCCTGCGACATTTGCATGCTTGAAAAATAAATCTAAGGGCATGAAAAATATCTGTTTTGTCCCATTTTATCGAAAATATGCCCGAAAAGTGTCTCGGAAAAATTAAATTTATACTTGAATATTCCGTTTCGCGATTCTATTGCATGCAAAAATGTGATTTAATGTAAAACATGCATCATATAGCCCATTTGCATTTAGAATATAAATCATGCATAGTAGGGTCAAATAGTGACCACTATTTCAAATCATGCATCGCAAAAATAAATCATAGAAATTACATACATTATCACTCAATTACATCATTTAGGCATAAATAGGACATGCATATGCATCACTAACAAAGTCAAGAGTGCTCCAAAAGTCCCAAACAGTGCAGGAATTTAGCGGATCGAAAAATAGCCGGGAAAATTGCTAGAAAAGAGAAATCTTCAGATGGTTAAGGGAAGATTGGACACGTGGGTGTCCGATCTCATAAGGTTGCCCAGTCATCCTTAGATGTATAATTGAGCGGTTCGAATCAAGCTAGGAGGTTCTCTCCTCCTACCACCCAGGCGCAGGTGCTTTTCCCTTCTGGATCGTGAAGAAGAAGCCATCTGCTAAGTAAAACACTTGAAATTGGCGGAAGAAAATCGAGAAAAGGAGCAAAAATGAAGAAAAAGAAAAAAAAAAAGAAAGGTGGTGGCGGCAATGGCGAAGCGAAATAAAAATGAAGGAAAAAGAAAGAGGAGCGGTGGCTCCTTTCTCACTCACTCTCGTCCATATTAGGAGGAGAAAAGGGAATTTTCCCTTTTCCCCTCAAAGTTTGAAGCTGCGACACTCAAGTCCTCGATTTCAAAGTTTCCAAAATGGTCCCTGAGCCTAACAGAAAGTTAACAAAGTCAGTCTTGTTAACCAAAATTTGCGACCATTCACCAAAGGACAAAGGAAATGACATTCCCAGCAGATCAAAAAAAAAAAAAAAGAAAAAAGAAAAAAAAAAGCGAGCAAGAATAAAATCCCGACATCGGTAGAACTACGTTTGGTCGATTCATGAAAAAAGGATACGTGGCGACCTACATCGGTAGGTCGACCATCACAAAAAAAAAAAAAAAGAAAAAAAAAGAGAATAAATTCCCGCAAGAGTGGCGAAATATCAAAATCGGTAGAATCATGGCGACCACCGGCGCAAAAGGTAAGTCAGGTACAGTATTCCTACCCTGACTTTAGAATAATTTCCTTTTTAGGAAAGTTTGATTTCAAAAATACAAAAACAAAAAAAAAAAGGATATTTCAAAAAACAAAAAAAAGAGGAATATTTCAAAAACAAAAAAAAACGAATATTTCAAAAACAAAAAAAAAAGAGGAATATTTGAAAAAAAACAAAAAACAGGGAGAAGAAGAAAGAGGAAGGAAAAAGAATATTTTCCACTTCACAATTTTCGAAAATACTTGAAGAATGATCAATTCGCCGTGCTCAGCGACGGATCTTTAGTCGAGCACAATTTTCTGGATATCTGAAAGTTTTCGGGTTATGTCTGGAAACAAGACAGCGATCAAGGCCCAGACATACTTAGAAAATTCTTCTTAACACATTTCAACTACAAGGTATTGACCGGTTGAAATGTGGTAACAGAAAAGCAATTCGCCGTGCTCGGCGACGGATCTTTAGTCAAGCACAATTTTCTGGATATTTGAAAGTTTTCGGGTTATGTCTGGAAACAAGACAGCGATCAAGGCCCAGACATAATTAGAAAATTCTTCTTAACACGTTTCAACTACAAGGTATTGACCGGTTGAAATGTGGTGGCAGAAAAACATTCAAATCTTCATACCGTATTTGACAACGGTTTCGGACCGGAAGAATACGGCTTTTTCGAAAACACAAAAATCTTTTTCCGTTGTGTTCTCGATCGGGCTCGACCCGAAGAACATGACATCCTCACTTTAGTTGTAGTTTAAGGTTTTGGCACGAACTACGCTTGCAGTCGATTTCCTTTAATAGGGAATACGTAGGCAGCCTACATTAGTAGGTTCGACCATCAGAGCACATTAAATTCACATTTGCTTAAAAACTGCGATAACTTTTTATAACCGACTAAAAATGTCTAGGTTATAGAGTTTGGATAGCATGTTCACTGTGCATTATAACTGCTACCAATTGCATTCTCCCGTTCTTAATTGAACGAAATTGGAGAGTCTCTTGTTTATCAACGATGTTCGTCTACTCAGTAAGCCTTAAGGTTACCCGTAGACTCCATCGTTGAGGGGCTCTGTAGACACCCCAATTTCGTACCCCTGGTATGTGACTGACATAAAATATCAAGAACTGTTAAAACTTAACGAATGTCAAGTTGCAGGAGTCAAAAATGCGAAAGGAAAAGCAGAATGCGCGAAACAGTGAACTGCAGGGGGGTAAAGTGACAAATTTTCAAACTTCAAAAGAAGCTTGGTGCCGCCAAACAAGCCCATGGTGCCGCACCAAGGGGTCCCTTGGCCGCACCATGGGATTTCCTGTGCGCTCTCTCACATTCAAATGGGTACAAGCTTTGAAGCACGCGGTACAAGCGGCTGATGCACGAATGAGAAATCAACAAATGCCCAGCGTGTCCTCATTTCTCACTATAAATAGAGACCCCCGGCCTCTCATTTCTCTGCGTAATTCCTCCACGATTTTTAGATCGCAGCGAAGCTCTGCTTCGTTTCTTCCGATATCAATAGTACGAGAGGTGCGAGATAGGTGAGTGGAAGCCCCTATAGTCTCCAAACCCCGTCCAAACTCTGCCAAATCAAAAACTCATAGGTTATAAGTGATCCCTAGCCTAGTTGTTAGGTATCCACCTTACATCCCCAGTCCAAAAATCCCAAAGTAAGCCGTTACTCTGCCCGAGTAACAAGCTGAAAAGTCAATAAATTAAGTCTAGGTTCCGCCCAACTAGAAAGGCCAAAACCTACCCAAATAAAGCTATCACTCTGCCCGAGTTGATAAGCCCACACTTCAAAAGTCAACACAACAACACACACACAGACAACAAAAAGACTCCCTCTCCCTGAAGGACAGAGCGAGTACACCGCCGCTCTAAATGGTAAAACCTTTAAGAGTGTTGTTATTTTTATTTATTTACATTTTCTGTCTTTTTATTTATTTTCAAAAATTGTTATTTAAATCCGGCGCAATGTAGCCAATATAAGCCGTTGTGCTGCCCGGATTAGATTAGGAAATATTATGTAAAAGAGCCGTTATAATGGCCAAATATTCTTAAATATGTTTGTAATTATTGGAAGGAGACGGCTGCGAGTCCGTAAATAATGTAGCCACGAATGTATCTGTTTAAATTTCCCTTGTCAAAATAAGACCTTATTTATTTGCTAGATAAATATAACAATGAGCATACTTCAAAAACCAAAAACGTTTTGAGACCGAAAGGGCGAGTTGGGTGCCTAGCACCTTCCCAACTCGTAACTTAGCCTCCGAACCCGCTTTTCTAAAATCTCTGGTTTTCTTTTCTGGTTTCCCTTTATTTTTGCCTTAAAATAAAGGTGGCGACTCTAAAACTTTCAGATCCAGTGGGGCCTCGCAACATTCCCTCTTTGCACTTTCCTGTTCTCCCCTAAAAAAGGGAGATACGGGAATGGAGGGGTGATGTATTCCCATATCCTGGTATACTCTAAACAAGGGATAACTTGATGCGGGAAACCCATAGCTCCCATAGCGATCTGACTGGGCCATAAGGCTATTTTAATAAATCCATAAGTGGGGGCGTCGCAATATCTTTTCTTGCACTTCTCTATTTTCCCCTGAAAGATAAAAGGGGAGAATGAGAATGGAAAGGTAATGCATTCCCATATCCTGTTATCCCCGAAATAAGGGATAACCTGACATGAGGAAACCTTTAGTTCCCATTTTGGATACAAAATCCACTCAAGGCAACCGAGGCACATTCCAACGTGCTAACATAGACAGCACTCCTCTCGCACTTTGGATTTTGTCTTCCCCTAAACAAGGGAAGATGGAACGAGAGCAGTGGTGTCCCGCATCCGCACGTACGCGCACCCCTATCCAAGGGCGCGCGGGGCGCGGGTCGCACCCCGGGAACCTCACAGTCATCGATATCCCTTTCGTGGATATCGACGTCCCCGAGACAATCCCCGCTCGAGTTCCATAGTTATGAAAGTCATGTGTATTACTACAACTAAGATGAACTACTTCCCCACCGTGGCCATCGATGGAGGGGTGTGTGCAACCCGGCACGGCGATCCATCGCGATCACGAATCCTACAATTCATGAAGACGATGCATCGTCCCGCCAAAGACTCAACAAACCGACTCCAGCTGGACTCAAACCCAAGCACAAGTAATATATACTCATATGCTCAAAAACAAGTAGACACATACTCTACCATCAAACTAGTCATGCATTTCATTCACAACTAGCATAAATTCACATTAGAGAATGATATTAGCTCTCATAATCAAGTGTCCTTCATACACTTCTAAAATTCTTGGAGGCTTAACCTCCATCAATTCTACCCCAAATTCCATAGGACTTAAGATTTTAGTTCCTTAAATTCATACTAACCCAAAGGTTGACTCCGTTGAGTCCAATCTACACTTTCCAAAAATTAGGGCATAGAAGCATGGGCTACAATACCCTCTTATGTTCATGACGATCATCAATGACAATATTCCCAAGCTCATTAAACCCACATAAACCCAATAAAACAATTAATTAGGCAACATAGAGCAAACATCACATTTTAGGCATAAACCCATTTAGGTCACTTCACCAATCATGCTCTCCAAAACTTGAATAATCACATAGAATGGATTAATATACTATACTACACATGAATAACATACTAATCATGGTCTCAAGCAAGTTCATCCAAGCAAAATCATCATTTAGGCATTTAGGGTTCATAGTATCTCTAAAAAGCCCTAGAATGCACCCATTGACCGCACATAGCACAAAGATTGTTTTCCCTAGGGTCAATGGGGCAAAAAGAAAGAGGAAGAGATGTAGCAACTTACCTAGATTCAGCAATTCAAGCTACAAACTCGAAATTCTAATCGGTGGGATTTGTTCTCCTCAAGCTCCTCTTCAAATCTATGGTTTGGATTATGCAATGGAGGTCTCTAGCTATGGCATCCAAGGATGGGCTCTCAAGAAACCCTAGAAGACTCCCTCTCAAGCTCTCCAAGAAGCTCTCCACGTTTTTTTAGAAAGATAGGCAGCAAATGAGGGGTTAAGTGAAGTGTTTGGGGTCCAAATAGGTTAGGAAGGTAAGTGGGTTTATGTTTAAATGATAGGGTTGTTTCCCTCTAATTAACCCCCACTAATCCCCTCTAAAACTCAATTAGATGGTTAGGATATAACCTAAGGTAGTTAGGAGGGTTTAGGAGTGGGTTAGGTTGGGTTTGGGTAGGGTTAAGTTGACCAATTGCCAAAACACTTCAAAAATCCCGTAACAGGGACTGCTGTCCCATGCGCTCGCATGGTGGTGCTCAAAGCGAGCGCATGGTCCCTAAAATCTGCTCTTCCAATTTTCTTGTTTCCTTGCTTGGCCTAGGTCTCTCCCCCATGCAACCTCAAGTCCTCCCAAGCCAAAAAGGTCTAGAATTCAATCTTAAAGACCTCCAAATCATAACCTAAACATTAAGGGTTCCAACCTCACTCAAAAATGGTTTAGAATTCAAGAAGAACACTCCCGAACGACAACCGAAAAGGCCAAACAAAGAAGGGCTAACAACTAGAAGCAAACTAGCAACCAAACCGACGATTCAACAAGCATTCAATCAACATCTAAATCATGTTAATAATGTTATCAATGATGTCTAACACTTATCCATATACTTTCAATATATATAAACAAACAAAGTCCCAAGGCATGTCATGAAGGGAAGATGCATCCGATCATAGAAATCGATGTCAATGAACATGCTATTGGTTTTAAACATATGTATGAGCTAAGTTAACATACTTATGATGGATATGAATGTATGAACTCAAGCATAAAACAAGCAAGCAACATTCTAGGATTTTACATCCCCACCGTGGCCATCGATGGAGGGGTGTGTGCAACCCGGCACGGCGATCCACCGAAATCACGAATCCCACAATTCGTGAAGACGATACATCGTCCCGCCAACGACTCAACAAACCGACTCCAGCTGGACTCAAACTCAAGCATAAGTAATACACACTCATATGCTCAATTAAGTAGGCATGTACTCTACAATCATCTAGTCATGCATTTCAATCATAACTAGCATATAAACACATTAGAGATAATATTAAGACTCTAATCATCAAGTGTTCTTCATACACTTCTAAATGCTTAGAGGCTTAACCTCCATCAATACTACCCCAAATTACGTAGGACTTAGGCATATCGTTCTTTAATGCCATACTAACCCAATGGTTGACTCCGTTGAGTCATTTCCAAACTTTCAAAAATTAGGGCATAGAAGTCATTGGCCACAATACCCTCCTATGTCCATACTAACATCAATGTCCATGTTCTTAAGGTCATCAACTCATAAAACCCCAATAAAACATTTAATTAGGAAACATAGAACGAAAGTCACAAATGAAGCATATATACATTCTAACTATTTCATCAAATATGCTTCCAATACTTGAACATGCAAGATAGGATAGATTAACATACATCTCTACACATGGATAATATCCTACTCATGATCTTTAACAAGTTCATCCAACCAAATTCGTCATTTAGGCATATAGCAAAACATGGCATCTCTAAAAAGCCCTAAGTGCTCTCATTGACCTCAAATAGCAAGATTGTTTTCCCTAGGGTCAATGAGGCAAAAACAAATAGAAAGAGATGTAGTAACTTACCTACAATCAGCCCTTCAAGCAATAAAAACGGACATGCAATGGTTGGAAAGTGTTCTCCTCAACCTCCTCTTCACTTCTATGGTTTGGATTTGGAAATGGAGCTCTCAAGCTATGGACTCCATGGATGAACACTCAAGAACCCTCAAGAAACTCTCTCAAACTCGCAAAAAGTGGTCAACTCGTTTTTATAAAGAATGGTAGAAGAATAGAGGCTTAGTGGGTTTATTTGGTTTCCCCAAGGCTGAAAAGTTGAGTGGGAAGTGTGACCAATGCATGTTGAGGTCTTCCCAAGATAAAATGTCAACCAACCCACTTAAAATTCAAATGGATAGTTAGGATATAGTGGATGATAGTTAGGATGGTTTAGGAGTGGTTTAAGATGGGTTTGGGTGGGGTTAGGATAGACAAAATTTGTCACAAAGCAAAACTGCCCGAAACAGCAAACAGCACCATGTGGCCGCATGGTCTTGGATAGCGCATGCTAGGCAGTGCTCCACTCCTTAAAAATCTACTTACCTTGCGGGGGCAAGGTCCAAACCCCCTTGCGGCCGCAAGGTCTCCAGTGCTCAAAAGGTCTAAATTCAACCTAAATCAACCCCAAACTCAAGACCAAAGTTCCCAAGGCTCAAACCTCACTCAAAGATGGTCTAGAACTCAAACAGAACACTCCCGAGCAACACTCAAACCGGCCAAACGAAGAAGAACAACAACTAGAAGCAAGCAACGATCGAATCGGCGATGCAATAAGCATTCAATCAACATCTAAATCATGTTAAGGATGTTATGAATGACATCTAATACTTATACACATGTTTTCAACATATGTACACAATCAAAGTCCTAACACATCTCATGAAGATAAGGATGCATACGAGCATAGAAATCAACGTCAATGAACAAGCTATTGAATTCAAACATATGAATGAGCTAAGTAAACATACTTATGATGAATATGAATGTATGAACTCAAGCATAAGACAAGCATGAAATAATCTAAGGTATTACATGCACAATTCATATCCACAGCCGAGGACCTTGTGGCCTCCGTTCGACGAAGGTTGCATGTCAACTTCCTCATATGGTTCTGAATTTGGACAACAGCGGGAGGATGCGTGGAAAAATTCGCAAGATGGTTTCCATGTTGAAATCAATGATAACCATGACTTGTGCAGAGGAATGGTGATGCACTGTGGTGGATCCAGCCGAGGTCCTCGTAGACACAGCCTACCGGAGCGAATATCTACTATGCCCAACCCTACTTATATTTTCCATAATCCAATGTCTCCAGGTCCTCCACAGCCATCCCAGATTCTTCCTATGTATGCTAATTCCAGTTCAATAATACTTCTTTTGTGCCCCTTCTTGCAAATAATGTATATATTTTTCGGGGTTGCTAGAGTACCATCTGCGGTGGTAGTCAAGAACAAATCAGGAGATTTGCTTTGTCCATCGGTTCAATTCTATTAATTCTTTTATCCTATTGTTTTTAGACGAAAAATAAGTATACATAGTGTATAGGCATTTTCTTTCTCTCCCAAATATTCTCAACTTCAATATAACTTGTTAACCTCTAGTATATATACTTTACTTATATACCTCTTTCCCCATTTTTACTCTTTTTATTTTTTTTATCTCCCTCCCTCTACGTATTCCAATTTCCAACTCTCTCTCTCTATCTCTCTCTCTCTCTATATATATATATATATATACACACACACACACACACACACACACACACACATATCCCACCATTTCATAGTATCTTGCTTTGAGCCCTGCAGCCAATTACTACCTGTATGCATATATAGCTCATCTAGCTACGCTTCTCAGTTCTCCCCTAGCCTAGCCTCTTCCAACTTGGCTTTCTTCAGCTGCACACGTGTCCCACCCTCATCTGGTGTGCACTAATGTAATCTCATTGTATTTATGTCTGAATGACAGGTTAGGAGGATAATGGAAGGAAATCGTCGAATGGGAATGGTAAATATTTTGACTGTTCTATTTCTAATTAATAAGATTACTGGTGCCATGAAGTTCAAACACATTGTTTGAATTATTGGCCTAATTAAGATAAGTAATTGAAATTGGCTGCAAGACTCATGAAGGTCCAATCACTATTAAGAGTCAATGCAGCTCTAAATAGTGTCCCTAAACTTCAACTAAGCTATTGCGCTCAGATGATAATTGACCAAAATCATTTTTCTTCGTTTGGTTCTTAGTTTAAACAATAAGTTTGACATTGATGCAAAAGTTTAACATTAACCAATTATATCATGATTCTTTCATATTACCTCTTAGTATTCACTCTTGGTATACAAGAGCCTGGCTAATATCAATGACCAGTTAGTAAAATAGTTAAGAAGGTAGACCATATTTTATAAAAATAAGAACATCTATCATGGTCTTCTAATGTTTATACCATAAACAAGTCTGGGATTACTTCATTCTTTCCACTCAAGGGGTACATCATTCCTTTCAGGAGGTTCCACTCAACAAGTCCCCTTCAAAGCATTAAGCTTGCAATTTCTAGTACATTGTAACTTTTTCCCTCACAAATGAACGATATAATTTGGATACAATAAAGCTTTAGTTATAATGACTACTTTCAAATATCTTAATGTATCTTTTACTGTTTGACTTTTTAATTTTTTGATCATTTAGTCGAAGAGAAGGGACATATTTTATGGCGGGTAGTTATACATTGCATCATCTTTTGCCTCTCAATATCATTCCTTGAATTTAAAGGCCTTAATATTGTATCCATGTTATTGATGTTAACCAAGCAGGCACAAAATTTTCTAGAAATTAAGATTTATAGTTAATGTTGCTATAAATTTCATAGTTCTGAATCGTTATTGTTAAAATGTTGCTATTATATTGGGAGATTCAGCTCAAAACCAATTGGCTTGTGAGTGGTTAGGCAATGGGATTTATATACTCAATGCAATGCTTGATTATACCTAATGTGGAATTTCTAGTCTCACATGCCCCCTCACATCTGGGGCTTGACATATTGTACTAGGTGACACAAAGTGTGCACATGGACCGCCCTGCACTAGTGAAATACCAACTGTGATACCATGACTTTACGGTTCAACTCCATAAACAATTGGCTTATTAAGATCCAAGGGGCAAACCCCTAATAAGCTAATTGGTTTTGAGTTGAATGTCAAACTCAATATAATAATAGTGTGGGCAATTCCAAACATTTTAGGCCCTTCACCCCACATGCTCACTCCATATTACCCAATAAGATATGTACACATGGAAGGCTCAAATCCGAGTACACGTGTTCAGAATACTAATACCATATTTGGTATATAGCAATCCAATATATAAGATGTTGGATCCAATCACCCACCTATCAATTGGTTATGACTTAGGAGCCGAAATTCTATATGGTATCAGAGTAACTATTCAATATGCATCACCCAAATGAGATGTCCACATGTAAGCCTCAAATTGACCAAGTGTGAGGGGCATTTAAGGCTATAGTCCCACATCTAGTAGCTAGAACATAGTCATTTAACACAAATACAGGACCAAATCACTCACAAGTGAATGTATTTGAGCTAGTCCTGCAAATTCCGTAACCATTCTTATGTTAAGAATTGGGCATACTATATGTACAAAACAGTAATAAATATTTGAACTGGATTTGCAATAAGTGTACATTTAATACTAAAATATATTTTTTCATAAGTAAAATAAAGATTTCCTATTTGAAACTACAAAAAGGTGTTATGTATATCAAAATGCAGGGGGAATAATATAACACAAAATTTCAAACTTTCATCATCAACTTTTGCCTATTTAAACACATGGGGAAATCTTATCATAACATTGGCACTACAAACAAGAAGATGCCCCTCCCCGGCCTACTGCCCTTTTATCCCCACAAAAAGAAAGAAGAGAAAAAAAAATGGACTCACTATATTCCTGTGTACTGCAACATTGAAGGACGGCGTCATATCCTATTGGCCCCAAAGTTAGGGAATTGCCTTCTTGAATCTTGATCCCTAATAATCTTTTTAAGACACGTAGCCATTTCGCCAATTCCAAAAGGAGTAAGGAAACCATCCAAAATCCTTCACTTGGATTTTATGCCTAAAGATTATTACATTTACTGGTGGCAAAGGTAAAAGCTAGCATATATCATGTAGGCCATATGGTAAAAAGGCTATACAAAAAACTAAAACAACCCCCCCTCCCCATAAGGAGTTGCCACACCAACAAATGATCCAAAATTTCTAGAAGGGACCATAAACGGGAATCTTACGAAAGAAACCCAGAAATGAAGGTTCACTATCGATATGATGGTTGTATCATGGTTTGGAATTAAACACTAAAATCAAATCGCCATAAGAAATGAATACACATCAACACATACCTGACAATCAACAAAAATAACTTAGCTACAACGATAAAGTAGGGAATCAAGTATGAACATAAATAAAACGTGAGCAATCAAGCTAACTCACGCATAGCTTGATAATGTCCCTTGATAAGTCTCATTGACCCCTCTTGACTTTGCCCAATGTTTAATAATAAATGCTAGATGCCGTAATCTTTCATCTATTTTTGCATAGTCTCGAAGCAGTTTTGTATTTATAATAGCCAGTAAATTGTTCACGCAAATGTCACAGGAAATTCCAGTGGTTGGATCCTTAAGCTTCACTATGGGCACCCGAACACGAGTAAGTGCCTGTAGATAAACTTGAATTAAGAACTAAAAGAGGATTATGATAAAAAAATACAAAACCGTTTCCAATCCCAATTTTTAATTAAACTAACAGGAGTGATAACATCAATAAACAGAGTGCAAATAGATTACCAGTCCTAAACTTTCTTCTCAGGGAATTACATTTCAACTCTCTTGGAATTTTGATATATTACAATAATTGGCCCCTATATCGGTTTTCTTCTATAATATGCACACCAAGCAAACAAAAGGTTACCATCTTCATCCCAAAATGTGTGTCGCTTTTGGTAGAAGCGCAGAGATTAATAAATTGACTTTTGGATTTATACCTACTACAGCCACTTTTACTGAAAGTAACAATTAGTTTGGGATCATATGAAACCTCAAAAGTTACCCTCACTTTGCAAAGTAGATAGCATATAATTGGTTTCTATCCACATTCACTCTAGAACAACTAGCTGATACAAATTAGCAGCACAAAATCCTAACTCAATAGAAGACCTAAGAGAGATGCTTGTGATAATGGCACCACAAAGGACTTCATCATAATGATATGTAAATGAAAAACTAGATCTAGAAGGGACCATAGAGAGATGAAGAGAGAAACTTACAGAAGTGGCACCTCTAAAATCAAACCGCTGCAAAATCAAAGTAGGTTTGTAATGTCCAGCCGTGAGCTCTGCTTTCTAAAAGGAAGAAGAATTACATCAAAATCAAAACGTCAATTTTTTTGAATTGAAGAATAGAGATGAAGAGAAACTGCAAAATTATAGATAGAGAGATAGAGAGATGAAGAGAGGAACTTACGTGGCTAGCACCTGCAAAACCAAAACTAGGGCGGAAGGAAACTGGAAAGGGCAAGGAGACGAGAAGAAGCCGTCTGGGAATTGGGGGAAAATAACTAGGGCGGGAGAAAGGGGAAAAGTAAGAAGTAAGGGAATGGGAAAAGATTTGTGCGCCAAGTAAAAAAAAAATCTCGCGTTTCTCAATTATCAGGGCAACAACAAAATTGGGCTGCTTTTAAGTGCCTCAAAAAATACTTAATTATATAATTATATAACACTTAAAAAGGCCCTAATAGACCACTTTATGAGGCTTTTCGAAAACTAATGTGGTGCTTAATAAAATGACACTTTTCAAAGCCCCAATAGATAGCTTTAGGAGGCATTTCAAAAAGAGCCTCTAACAAAGTATCACAAGAGTTCATTTTTCTTGAATATTCCAATGTTAAAGGAATAAATTGCCTTAACAAACCATGTGCATTTAATGAATCATGTGCATTTAATCAACCACTAGTTATTTAGTCATGCATTTGCATAATGTGGGATATATATATTTTTGTAATAATAATATAACTTTTAGACATTATAATTAGATTGTTAATTTCTTTTATTGTTATAATTTTTTTTATATTGTTACTAATATTAAACAATTTTTTACCTAAATACTTTTAAAATTAATATAAGTTTCTAGCTAACGTGAGATACATATTTTGTATTAATAATAATAGTAATTTTTTTATCTAAAGACTTTTAAAATTAACATTTAACTTGATAATAATATTAGAAGTCATTTTGTTAAAAACTTTTAAAATCATAATTCATTTTTAAACAATGTGAGATACATATTTTATATTTTTATTGTTAATGAAAGTTTAAATCTTTTATCTAAAGACTTTAAAACCAACACCACATTCTAACCATGTGGTATAAATATTTTCTATTAGTAATAATAATAGTGGATAAAAGACTTTTTAAACAATATTCATTTCTAAACAATGTGGATACATATTTTCTATTGGTAATAACAAAAAATGTCTTTATCTAATGACTTTTATAACCAATACTCATTTCTAAATAATATGAGATACATTTCTTTGTAAGCAATGTGAGATACATCATCTAAAAACTTTTTAAACCAATATCACTTTATAACCAATGTGAAATATTTCTCTTCTATTGATAATAATTGTAGACTTTTAAAATCAACATCACTCTCTAACCAATGTGTAATACATATCCTCATTTGGTAATAATAGAAGAAGTCTTTTATTTTAAAAATTTTAAAACCAACATCTCTTTCTAAATAATGTGGGATACATCTCTTCTATTACATTGACGATAAAAGTAAAAGTCTTTTATCTAAAGATTTTTAAAACTAATATCATTTTTTAGCAAATGTAAGATATCTCTTCTATTAGTAATAATAGTAAAAGTTTTTTTTATCTAAAATTAAAATCAACATCACTTTCTAACCAATGTGAGATATACATATTCTATTGATAATGATGGTAGAAGTCTTCTATTTAAAGACTTTAAAAACAAACATTACCCTCTACCAAATGTATGATACATCTATTCTATTGGTAATAATAATATTTTTAAAACCAACATTAATTTATAGCAAATGTGTGATACATCTTTTCTATTGATAATAATAGTAGAATACTTTGTAACCAATGTGAAATACTTGCATCCATGTGGAAGCTTTAAAAACTTTTGGTTTTCAAGTGACTTTGAAAATCAACACCACTTTCCAACCAATGTATGATGCATTTCTTCTATTGATACTTAATAATAGAATTTTTAAAACCAACATCAATTTCTAACCAATGTGGGATACATCTCTTCTATTGTTGAAAAAAATAGTGTTTTTAGTGAAAGAAATTATGCAACTTGAGGCACGAAATTCTTTACGTGTCATTTGTTTGTTGACGAATGTAATTGCGCAAATTTGTTCTACTCGGTGAGAGCATCAAATGATATATTTATTTGTCCAAATCGAAGTTTTGGTAATAAGATATCAAGACTTAAAGTATAATACTTGTTAAAATAATTAGTGTTTTTAGTGAGAGAAATTATGCAACTTGAGGCACGAATTTCTTTACGTGTCATTTGTTTGTTGGCGAATGTAATTGCGCAAATGTATTCTACTCGGTGAGAGCATCGAAATCATATATTTATTTGTCCAAATCGAGTTTTGGATGAATAAGATATCAAGAGTTAAAGTATAATACTTATTAAAAATTAGTGTTTTTAGTGAAAGAAATTATGCAACTTGAGGCACAAATTTCTTTACGTGTCATTTGTTTGTTGACAAAAGTAATTGTGCAAATGTGTTCTACTCGTCAAGAACATCGAAATGATATATTTATTTGTCCAAATCAAGTTTTGGATGAATAAAATATCAAAGCTTAAAGTATGATGTTAAAAGTGAGTCATTAGAAGGAATATCTAACCTTGAAGAGTTTTATCCCACATTGGTTAGAAGTAATGTTAGTTGTAATTTTTTTTAAATATAAGTCTTCTACTATTGACAATAGAAGAAGTTATATATACTAATACTAATACTCATTATCATTATGATTATTATTATGTATTATTATTAGTTAATGGTTAGAAAACCAAAAGTATATATATATCTTATATTGCTAATAATAGTAAGTCTTTTATATAATCTAAAATAATTAAAAATCAACATCATTTTTTAACCAATGTGAGATATACATTTTCTATTGGTAATAATGGTAGAAGTTTTTTAACAAAAAACTTTAAAATCAACATCACTTTATAACAAATGTATGATACATCTTTTCAATTAGTAATTAATAATAATATTTTTAATACAAACATCAATTTCTAACCATGTGTGATACATCTCTTGTAAAAGTGAAAGTTTTAGTCTTTTAAAGACTTTAAAATCTAACATTTTCTTTTAAACAATGTGTTATAGTATAAAATAATTTAAACTCAACATCATTTTCTAGCCAATGTGAGATATACATCTTCTATTGGTAATAATTGTAAAAATATTTTATCATATATATATATATATATATATATATATATATATATATATATATATATATAATTGGTGCACTATGGTTGTGCCACCTCACCACCTTTGATAAATCTTCATTCTAAAGCATCCATGTGGAAGCTTTAAAAACTTTGGTTTTCTAGTGACTTTGAAAATCAACATCACTTTCCAACCAATGTATGATGCATGATGCATTTCTTCTATTGGTACTTAATAATAGAATTTTAAAACCAACATCAATTTCTAACCAATGTGGGATACATCTCTTCTATTGTTGAAAAATTAGTGTTTTTTGTGAAAGAAATTGTGTAACTTGAGGCACTTCTTTACGTATCGCTTGTTTGTTAACGAAGGTAATTGCGCAAATGTATTTCTACTCTGGTGAGAGCATCAAAATGATATATTTATTTGTCCAAATTGAGTTTTTGATAATAAGATATCAAGACTTAAAGTATAATACTGTTAAAAAATTAGTGTTTTTAGTGAGAGAAATTGTGCAACTTGAGGCACTAATTTCTTTTATCATTTGTTTGTTGGTAAATGTAATTGTGCAAATGTGTTCTGCTTGGTAAGAGCATCGAAATGATATATTTATTTGTCCAAATTGAGTTTTGGATGAATAAGATATCAAGAGTTAAAGTATAATACTTATTAAAAATTAGTGTTTTTAGTAAAGAAATTGTGCAACTTGAGGCACAAATTTCTTTACGTGTTCATTTGTTTGTTGACAAAAGTAATTGTGCAAATGTGTTCTATCTAAGAAGAACATCGAAATGATATATTTATTTGTCCAAATCAAGTTTTGGATGAATAAGATATCAAAGCTTAAAGTATGATGTTAAAAGTGAGTCATTAGAAGTAATATCTAACCTTGAAGAGTTTTATCCCACATTGGTTAGAAGTAATGTTAGTTGTAAAAGTTTTTAAATATAAGTCTTCTACTATTGACAATAGAAGAAGTTATATATACTAATACTAATACCCCTTATCATATTGATTGTTATTAGGTATTATTATTAGCTAATGGCTAGAAAACCAAAGGTTTTTAAAACTTCCACATGGATGATTTAGAATGAAGATTTATCTAAAGGTGGTGAGGTGGCACAACCATAGTGCTCCTCACCAACTTTAAATATATATATATATATA
>JABEVN020001048.1:0-26630 GCA_013146195.2 Codonopsis lanceolata | reverse complement strand
TTTTGAAGTAGTCTAGGTTTACAAAAAGGTCTATATTGAGTAGTATACTTTTGAAACAAACCAATCTTTCATTCCTTGGTATTGCTTTAAGTGTGAAATTCGAGCAAAGTGTTTATATCAAAAGATTACATGTAGAATTTTTTCAAGTGATCCGCATGCCGTGGGTTTTTCATTCGCGCCTTGTTCTGCCTTCAAGCCTATAAGTTCCTTCTCTAATGATCCTGTCACCTCAGACGGCCCTTCCCGCTTGGTGACGCTTCCCGAGCATGTTGTCTACCGCTTGCTTTTATTTTTTTCAAGACTAATCACCGACAAAGAACGGCGTGGTCTCACTCTCTTGTCGTGGTGGGCTTTGGCCCTTTATAATTCTCCATCTGCAAGCTTGCCTGTAATCGTCTTTTCCTCGATATAATCCAATTCATTAATGCGAGCCTCCTCATTGGCAGCACTCCCTCGAAAAAGATACCCGTGGGAAGTGGGAAGGTAGCGACCTCAACAGAGCCATTGCTTCGAGCCATATGTGAGGCAAAAGGAGTTTCGCCACGGACCTTTGACCGTGGTTCGAACACACCAGAGAGCACCTACTGCAGCCTGCCCACCCATCTGCCAGCCGCCTACCGCCTCCAAATTTTTCTTCAAAGCTGTCAAGTTCTGCTTGTTCCCCCTGCCGTCGCCTGCTCCTCTGGGGTGCGAGACAAGATCTGACGTGGTCGATTTTCATGGTCCCAAGAAGTTCAAGAATTTATCCGAAAATTGTGTTCCCTATCCGATATAATAACTCGCGGCAATCCGATCGACACCAAATCGCTTCTGACAAACTTAATCGCTTTTGCCTCCGTGATGCTTGCTGCCTTGGCCTCTACCCATTTGGTGAAGTAGTCGATCGCTACAATTGCATATTGGCATCCTCCTGCCTCGGGAAAGGCCCGATTAGGTCAATTCCCCATTTGTCGAAGCGGCCAGCAGAACAATGTGTCCGCTCGACCGCAGTAGCCCTGAATGTCCGCGACTCTCGATGTGTCTCGTGACTTTTGACATATTTTTCTCAAGATCCTCTTCAAACTTGGCCAATAATACCCAAGAAATTTTATTTTTTCTCGCTAACGATCTGCTTCCTGGTGTCCACCACATACGCCTGTACCTCTTCGAGCACACCTGTGACATATCCGGCCCAACACACCTCATCACGGCTTGCCAAAAGATCTCTTGTACAAAATTCCATTTAACATGATGTATCGGGCCGCTCGACATTGAATTCCGGGCCTCTTGCTTATTCTACGGCAATCTTCCCTCCTCGATGTACTCTTTCAAAATCCAACTTTTTTCTTCTTCTACTATCTCCATTACTTGGGGTCGGCAAATAGCGGGTACCTCAGCGAACTCGACTCGAACCTGTGTCGGAAGGGCCTCTACATCCGACGCGGCCAATTTCGATAGGTAATCTGCCCGTGTGTTGTCATCCCTTCCAATCTTTGCCGGTTCCTCCCAATAAACAAATTTTTCGGCTAAGCCTCTTCACTAGTTCGCGATTGCACCAAGGTTGGGTTGTTGACTCCGTATTCCCCGCTTACTTGGTTGACCGCGAGTTGAGAATCGCGTGTGCGCCAAGTGTTTAATTCCCATGTCAATACACAATTCCATTAGGCTATAAGGGCCTCATACTCCGCTGATTATTTGAAGCTTTAAATTTAAACCGCAAGGCCTTCTCGAATTGGTGTTAGTCTCGGGTGCCATCAAAAATATTCCTGCGCCTCTGCTTTCTTGCGATGAAGACCCATCTACATAAAGCGACCAACATTGCTCAGGTCGAATTTTGACTTGTTCATTGGATGTGCCCGCTATAGGCTCTTTGTTCTTGGCTTTCTTGTTTGGGCGATCCCTGTCCTGGGTAAATGTACACTCCACCGAGGAAATCGGCGCTTGCGCTTTTCGCTTTGCTGCGCGGGGTGTAAGTTATATCGAACTCAGTGAGCTCAATCGACCGGTTTAACAATGCGCGAACATTCTGGATTGTGCAATATTTTCCTAAGCGGTGCATCAGTATATACAATGATTTCATGTGATAAGAAATATGCCCTCAGTTTACGGGCAGAAATAACAACAGAGTAGGCCAACTTTTCTGCATTAAAATATCTGGTTTCTACATCGCTAAGTGCTTTGGATACATAATAAACGGGTTTTTGAACATTGCCCTCTTCTTTGATTAAGGCGGCCCTTTGCCAAGTCGGTGGCGCCCAATACAAATATAACATTTCTCTATTTTGGGGCTTACAAGCGGTGGTGGGCGGCCCAAATATTCTTTAAAATTTGTTCGGCGTTGACATTCCTCGAATCCATTCAAAGGTATTGTTCCCCTTCAACACTTTGAAAAATGGTAGACATTTCTCGGCGGACCTCGACATGAATCTACCCAGGGCCACCACGCGGCCATTCAGTTGTTGTACCTGCTTGATGCATATTGGAGCCTTCATCTCTCTTAAGGCTTGAATTTTTTCGGGGTTGGCCTCAATTCCCCTTCGACTCACCATAAACCCCAAGAATTTGCCCGCCGTTACTCCAAATGCGCACTTGCTTGGATTCAGTTTCATTTGATTCTTTCTCAGATTGTCAAAAGTTTCAGCCAGGTCGTCGGTGTGCTTTCCCCGTTTTGTCTTGATTACCATGTCATCTATATAAGCTTCAACATTCCGCCCGATTTGGTCTCCGAACACTTTGTTCACCATCCTTTGATCACGTAGCACGGCGTTTTTCAACCAAAGGCATCATGACATAGCGATAAGTTCCACCCGCCGCGAAAGCGATTGATGGCGATCGCTAGGCCATCCTTATGGTGGTACCGGAATAGGCATCAATAAAACTCATCACTTCATGCTCGGCAATGGAATCCACCAACTTATCAATTCGGGCGAGGGGTAGCGATCTTTTGGGCATGCCTTGTTCAGGTCTGTAAAATCAACACACATCCGCCATTTCATGTTTGCCTTCAACACCATGACCACATTGGCTAGCCATGATGGATAGTAAACCTCTTTAATTATTTTTGCTTTAAGCAGCCTTTTCACTTCTTCTTTGATGGCAGCTTCTTTTTCTGCCCCAAATGCCCTTGCCTGTTGTATCGGTGCAAATTCGGGTTGACATTCAAATGATGCTCGCCACTACGTGCTTATACCGCTTCATGTCTTCAAGCGCCCAAGCAAATATGTCTAAGCTTGCTTTCAAAAATTCTATCAACTCCTCCCTGTCACTTCCTTGCAACTGTCTTCCAATCTTGACGGTTTGCTCGGGGAATAAAGGATTGATCACCACCTCATCCAATTCCTCGCATGGCTTTAGGTCTGGCTCCTCCCTTGTTTGCATTGTTTCAATCTCTATGGTTTTCTGGGCCTCTTCCCTTTTCCTTTTCAACCTCGCCCTCTCCTCTTTCTTACTTCCTATGATGTCCACAGGATCCCCAACGGGCTGTTCCATGTCAGTATCTATTAGGAGCGGCTCAATTACGGCTATCATCGGGTCTGCGCCTTGTGTAGCTTTTGGCTTCTTGGTCATGGTCCACCTATTCTCACTATCCTCCATTGTTAGCTTCTGCTTCAACTTGTGCGTTTCTTTGACATGCTCCAGCATCGCCCGTGGTTCACTTTTAACGCAAGCGATCCCCTTCTTTGTTATAAATTTTACCCGCTGGTGTGGTATGGAGGCCACCATTTGGAAAGCAACCATTGCTGGTTGTCCCAAGATTGCATTGTAATGAGAATGCAAATCCATTACCATAAAGGTGACCGCCTCGGTCCGCATCTTGTCGTCCTCCCCCAACGTGACCATTACCTTAAGTGTGCCCTTCACGTTAACCTTATGATTAGAAAATCCCTCCAGTTGCCCGCCATATGGAGTTAAGTGAGCATCAGATAATCCCATAGCCTTAAAGCATGAATAATACAAGATGTCCCTACTAGCTCCTGTGTCGACCAAAATCCTTTTCACGTTATGTTTTTTTGTTGCTATCATCAAGGTACGCAATGACTAGCGGTTGTTCAGCGCGTGCAAAGGAGTTGGTGCTAACTCGGACCGGGTAAAACCGATAAACTCATTCTCGTCTCCAGGTTTGGGTGGTACAAAAGGAACTTGGGTCAGGCTGAATATTTGGCTTTTCAGCTGATTAGTGCTTGAAAATTCCTCCTGTATTACTCTTATGACGGGGATGTCCTCTTGTCGGGGGTTGTTGTGGGGGTTGTTGTCATTTCTTGCGGGCCGGGGCTGCCCTGCTTTGTATTTGTTGAAAACTCCTTGGTCCACCAGTCTTTGTATCGCTTTTTTCAGTTGAATGCACTCGTCGGTCCTGTGCCCGATTTCCCTGTGATATTCGCAGTACTTGTTTGGATTCCTTAGGTGTGCCGTGTCTGGGTTCATTGGTCGTGGTGCCGGCATGTTTTCAATTCTCATAATGGCCGCAATTGGTGTGTTAAGAGGGGTAAATTCTTCACGCCCGCTCTTGGCCAAACGGCCAAGGTTCGATAGGCTCCATTTCCCCGGTGATAGTTGTTCTCATAGCCTCTGCCCTGGTATCCGTGGTCATAGCCTCGGCCCTGGTATCCTTGGTCATAGCCTCGGCCCTGGTATCCTTTGTCACCTCTATTGCTGCTCCGGCGGTCATTGTTTCTATCTCCTCCTTTATTGCCATCTCCGTTTCCATTCCTTCTGTCTGCCTTCCTTTCTTCTGGCTGTGGCTCCGCATTGCCTATGTCTTGGGCTCTTTTGAACAAGTCAGCCCGATTCGTGGGAGCCCTAGCCCCGAATTCGATTTTCAAGTTCCCAGGTGCCAGCCCCCCTTCAAAGCATGTGATCACCTCCTTATCAGAAATGCTCGAAATCTGTGCTAGCACTGCTCGGAATCTTTCCAAGTAGCTGATTGTAGACTCCCCTTGTTTCTGTTTCACATTGCTTAGCTCACCCCTTGACTTTGGTAATGTGCCCGCAGTTCCAAACTCTCCGACAAATGCCTCCTGCAATTGCGACCATCCCGCAATCGATCCCTCAGGTAAATTTCTAAACCAAGATGCTGCTTTCCCCTGTAGCGATCCCACAAACACCTTACATAGTATTGCCTCGTCCTCCGTCAACAATGCCGTCGCCATCTCAACATCCGATGCATGGTCGCGAGCATTAGTAAGGCCCTCGTACTTCTGAAAAGTTGGGTAAATAAGTTTTGGATTGGGAGGGGCATTCCCGATCAATCAAATGGGCGCGGGTGTGGATGCCCGCTTTATCTGTTTTCTCCTTTTCCATTGCATCTACTCTCTTCTTCAAATCTAGTAACTCACTCCCCCCATGTTTGTCTACTAAAGGTTGCGCGGGCTGTGGAAATTCAGTCTGCTCAAGTGGTGGGGCAAGAGTGATGAGGGATTTAGATGCCCGAGGCCGCTTGACCAGTATGCACGATCCTCCAGCATGGTGAGGATGGGGGCCTGAATCTCCTTCCTGACTCCTTTCACGGGTTCTCCTCTGGGAAACCAACCTCTTCTTGACACTGACCCGGCTATGTGTAGGTTGTTGCGCGACAAAGTTCCTAGCCATTTGCTCATCAATCTGCATCTGTCCTGATCTCTCCACCTCTGATCCCCTTCTAACAGAGTGTTCTTCGACTGAATGCACAGTTTTCCCTTGAGAAGCACTTATTGTAATCATCGGGGGCGGGGTAATGTGCGCGGGTTGTAGAGGAACGCCCAGCAGTGAGGGCGGGATGGATATTTCAGCCATACCCATTGCCCGCAGCTGCTGGTTGTTTAGCATGATTTGCATTAACGCCGCGGTTTGTGTTTGGATCTGTTGGGCTTGAATTTTGCGGGCAACATCTTGAGGGTTCTCAACACCAACAATTGTAGACCCTGGCTTCTTCTTCTCCGGTATCGTCTGCAAATCCTCTCCGGCTACGGCCTCAGCGGCCTTCTTCTTACTCGTGGCTGCTCCCTTGCCCTTAATCACTTTTTTGGTGGTCAATGCTCTTTCCTTTCTGTTTCTTAGCGTTCTGGCCTCCTCCGTCCCTTGGCCCCTTGCTGCCGGCCGCTTGCTCGTGATAGCCATTCCACCTCCTACCCCGTTTGAGCGCCACGGGCTCGGGACCCGGTGCCCATTGTCACTCCTTCTCCCGGTCATTGGTGTCAAGCAAATTTCAGTCCGATTGAGTTGATTGTTACGTATCGGTGTTCGTTAGGATATCGCTTTCAGAGGGTTCGTTTCCCAAGAACGAACCACTTGATGATGCTCTTTTCTGCGCCAAGGATATGATCGGGAATCTACTCAACTAGCCTGGATCGGTACCTGAAATGGATAAGCAAACGTCACCTGAGCAGGGGGGTGGCCCTGCAAACCCCCTCCGGTGTGCGAATCAGTCTCAGTGATAACTAGAGAGAATGAAATTTGACAGCGTAAGGGTGTGAAAATGCGAACGTCCTTCTATGTGAGGGGTCAGAGCCTTTTTATAGGGTTGTACGGAGCAAAGTTTGTTATGCCACGACGGCTTCTAGAAGGCGTACATGTCATGCCGAGGTGGACGATGAACAGGTGGCCAGGATTAGCTGGCATCTACAGGTGGACATCCACACTTCTTTAGGGCCGCATGGTCCGCCCTGGAACTGCTAGTAGTGGCCTGATGGGCCTGTCCATAGTGTCTTTGACCTCCCATCAAGTCATGAGTCCCCTGGTTATAAGTTGTCGGATGGTAAAGACGTTTTTACCCCTGCTGGGAATTATGGATAGCTCAATGTGGTTACTTCTGCCAATAATAACATGTTTGTTAATAGCGATGCATGTATACTTGTCTGCGAGCCTTAGCTTGGTCTAGTTGATGGAACTTTATATCTCCAAAAATTTTTGAGCACAAAAATACCATGACTTGATTCATTAAAAAATTTGGGTATTTTTATCGAGTTCATAGTGCACATTTCATTCCCTTGGACTTTGCTATTTTTGTGATCATGAACATTTTAAACAGCCGTCATTACATGATTGTTGCATTATATTTGCGACTTAGGGTTGATTGCATGCTAAGTTAGATTTGTTAGATTTCTTTTGCTAATATATCTCAAGCACACTTTCGAACCGTGATTGCATTTAAGTCTTGATTTTCCCTACCTCTTTTCTAGTGAATGCTTTTGTGAAATACTTGTGGAGCTCGTTTTTAAAACTTTGAGTTAGGGAATGATTTGAAACTTTGTTGAATTTCTGTGAAAACGAAGCATGAGCATTGTGGCAGTTAGGATATGATTTAGGTCATCTTTGAAACGTTTGAGCCTTTTTATCTCACCATCCCTATTATATATTAATCTCTAGTGTCCCATTTGAGCTTTACTAAAAAGAATGGCGTGTGCTAAGCACACATCGACCCCCATTCGACATCGTTTCTATTACCCACATTAATTTAACCTTTAGCCTATACACTTTTGCCTACCCTTTGAGAGAGTATGATTGGGTTGGGAATGCTGTCTACATGTTGGTTGATGTAATAAAAAATAGCCCCAATGAGTTCTTGTATTGAAAATAAAAAATTGATATATATGAAAAAAAAGAAAGAAAAATGAAAAGGGTGCGAAAATCAAAAGTGCTATCCACCATAAGATCTTCATAACCTGTAATTGCTGCTAATTAGTTAAACACCTAAATAATAATAATTAGTTTAGAATAGAATAAATATAAAAACCCCCTTAGATTAATAATTTGCTATCAATAAATTGCACTATCTGTAATCTCTTGTCTCTGTGGGTTCGACTCTTGCTTCCAAAACTATTCTCCAATAGTCTTGTCCACTTGTAAGGAAATAATTAAAATAAGACATAGATCAGACCCCATACGAGATTTTGAATGATAGAAAACCAAATGTGAAACATTTTCATGTATTTTGGTGTGTGCGCTATTGGCTGAATGATAGGAATCGTTTTTCCATATTTGATTCCAAAGGTGACAAACGTGTGTTCATAGGTTATTCTCTTAATAGTCATACATATAGAGTTTTTAATCTTAGAATGAAGACTATTATGAAATCTATAAATATTAGTTTTTATGACCTCGTTGATCTTGGCCATAGAATTCACTACAAGAAAAATGAACTCTTGTGACACTTTGTAAAAGGCTCTTTTTGAAATGACTCATAAAGCTATTTTTGGGGGCTTTTAAAAGTGTCATTTTACTAAGTACTACATTAGTTTTCAAAAAGTCTCATAAAGTGGTCTATTAGGGCCTTTTTAAGTGTTATTTAATTAAGGATTGTATTGAGACATTTTAAAAAAGCCTCATAAAGCAACCTAATTTTTGTTGCCGCCCTAATAATTTAGAAACGCGGGAGTTTTTTTTTAAAGTTTTGACGCACAAAAACCTTCTCCCTGTTATGAAATAACCACAAAGTTATTACTGAAGTGTATCAGAGAGAGAAAGCCTTTTGCTAAATTGAAGCTGTGTCTCAATGGCATTCTACTCCTCGGTATTTATAACCGAAGGAGGGACGCAAAATGGTGAGTAGTACAGTGTAAGTGAAAAACCATTGTCATGCTACGGATACAACTACCTAGCATATAGCTAGGTAGCTTCTTTGACTTTCATAACACTCCCCCTTATACGTAGCATTGTAGGTTAAATAAGTGTGTCTCGTTAAAAACCTTTAAGCCGAAAAACCCGGTAGGGAAAAAATCGGATATAAGGAAAAAAAGTACACAACTTAAATCTGAATCATGTGCATGAGCTGTCTCGTTAAAAACCTTTTCATGGAAAACCCAATGGGATAAAACCATGATAAAAGGAAAGAGAGTACAACCATATATGCTCCCCGTTGAGCTGACAAGGGTCAAGAGAAATCATCTTTGTAAATCCCGTAGATTCCGCATTCCAATGTTGTGAACATGCTTTCTGAAGGTTGTAGTGGGAAGTGCTTTCGTGAATAAATCTGCAGCATTATCACTTGATCGAACATATTGGATGCTGACCTCTTTTTTCTTTTCAAGTTCTTGAGTGTATAAAAAGAGCTTCGGGGGGATATGTTTGGACCTGTCTCTTTTGATGTATCCCTCTTTACTTTGGGCGACACATGCGGCATTGTCTTCAAATAATACTGTCAGGTCTTTGTTAACAGTAGTCCACTGGCATTTTGAATATGTTGAGTCATAGATCGAAGCCAAACACATTCTCGACTGGCTTCATGAAGTGCGATCATCTCAACATGATTTGATGATGTAGCAACTAGTGTTTGCTTTTGAGAACGCCAAGAAATTATAGTACCACCCACCGTGAAGACATAGTGAAAGAACGTGATAGCACAGATTCTCAATAGATGTCAATGTGAATACCAATGTTGCTGTGATTGTAGCAACAATGGCAGACACAAAGAAAACAGTAAATAGTGGCAAAACAGTAGCAGCGGAAGATTGTATCAAAACACAGTATCAAACAAAAATTTGTAAACAAATTTTAACCAAAAACAATCTACAAGTTTAGTACTTGTAGACCAAGCCTCAAGGCCACACAAATTTTACTAAAAACAATAATGTTTTACAACGAATAGCTAGCAAAAATTCTCACAAGATAAAGTATCTTGGAGAACCAAAAATCCCACATAAACGACTAAACCAAACGTGGGAAGAAAGAGCTTCAGCTTCCTTTAAATAGAAACAGGAAGAACAAAAACGAAACAATTTTTCAGAACTCAAAGTAGCTGCTGATGTTGTAACATCAGGTGCTACAATCGGCTGCTGTGCAACTTGAAGAAATAAACTGCTTCTAAACTTCTATGATATTGCTCTCAGCTTCTCCGTTTTGTTCTTCTCTCTCAAGCTCTACATCTGCTCGAATTACAGCCATCATTATATAGGCAGCGTTCCTTACAAACACACGGCAAAGAGACACAATTCTCCTAGGAAAGGGATTAGCTATTAAAGGAGAAATCAACACCTTTCCAAACTCATAAGATAGTCTTACCAAACATAATCAAATTCTGGATTCTTGGAATAACTAAGTTGCTTGGCAAGATTTAGTTACCAAATTTGTATGGCCGACATCTTTTGAAAGATTTTCTTACCAAAAATAAACTAACCTAAATCTAACACAAAATTCTACATCCTAAATAATCATTAACTAATATTAAAGACTTCTTTGACCAAGAAAGGTGAAAACAAGATAAAATAGGCCTTGCCTATTTTACCCTTACAATCACCCCCTTTGTTGAGCATTTCTGGTCAAATCCTGAAAAAGTGTTACAAACATCAATATTCAAGGATGTCCTGCAAAGAATTAGAAATGGCAAACACCCCCTAAACATGATATTAAAAACTACCAGTCATAACAACCATAAGCATTCATTGTTTAAAACTACTGATTACAAACTCAGGAGCAATCCAGAACAAACAACATCACAAGTCTTCAAAGACATAGAATGACAATCATGAAAAAGATGTTCAGAACAACCAACATTACAGATTACATAAAATCAGAATTGCTGAGCTTCAGTATTAGCTTCAGCAGCTGCAGTATCATGACCACTTGAATCAGGAACAGTAGGAACAACTTCAGGAGTAGAAACAGATTCAGGAACACTTGGAGCTTCACCCCCTATTTGACCAGAATGAAGCTCTAGCCAAGCTGTGTACTGGGTAGCTTAAGTGGTGAGTAGAGTGGACTGGGCAGTGAGAATAGCTAACTCTGACTTAACCATTTGCAGCTGTTCATTCACAAAAGCAACAGAGATTGGGGCTATTGGATGTGCAGACATATTAGATGTTGCAACATTTGATGAAACAATGGGGGGAATTTGTACCGAAGGTGAGGCTGTTTGGTGTGAGGTGCCAGGAACAGAAGAGTCAGGGACATATGGAGAAATGAGAGGCAAATTAACAATTCTATCACCCCTTAATAATTTGGCAGAAAAATGAAGGGGTTCAAGAAGAGGTGACAATCTTGTGGAAGGTAGAGGGGAGTAGCCCTGAGACACAGGGATCTTATAAATCAGTGAGGGAAAAATCAAAGATCTTTTGTCCCCTCCAGTTTCAGCCATTGATGAAATTTTTCGAAAAGCATAATAGCCAAAGTCAAACGGGGCCGATGTTAATTTTATTAATGCTTCATCTCAGCATTTAACAGTGAGTGTTGGTATTCATGGTATGGTGGTTATGCTATCTATTGTTTATGCCACGTGTTCTCGTGAAGGTCGTCAAATTTTATGGCAGGATCGGGCGGATATAGCAGCTAATCAGTTCGAGCCTTGGATCGTAGGTGGTGATTTTAATACGATTATGAGTACTTCCGAAAAAATTGGTGGAAATGGCTGGGATTTGAATAGTATGCAAGATTTTGTAGATTTCACTCAGGCTGCAGGGTTAGAGGATGCGGGTTTTGAAGGTAATGTTTTCACTTGGTGCAACGATCATCAGATTGGTTCCAGGATTTGGCAGCGGCTGGATCGAGTTTTAATTAATATATGGTGCCTATAAAGCTAGATGTCCGGCTATTCGAGTTACTCATTTAACTCGCTCTCACTCTGATCATGCGCCGCTTCTCATAGATTTTCCTGCTATTCATAAAGGTAAGAGTATATTTCGTTTCCATAGAATGTGGATGGATCACCCAGATTTCTTGAGTTTTGTGCATCAATAGTGGCAAAGGCAAGTGTTGGGGAGTCCAATGGAAATTTGGCATAAAAAGCTTCATTTTCTTCGGCAGGCTCTAAAGAGTTGGAACTGGTCTGTGTTTGGTCATGTTCAGCGTATGATCTCCCATCACCAGGATAATATTCTGAGACTTGAATTTGATCTGCAAAGTGCGCAAACAGATGTGTTGGTAGACGCTTTACGGATGGAAAAGCAGGCTCTTTCGCGTTGTGTTAAGTGGGATGCAGAGATGCTTCAGCAGAAGGCTCGGCTAAACTGGCTGAAGGATGGAGATCGAAATACAGCCTTCTTCCATGCTTGTGTCAAAGATCGTCAGAAGGTGAATATTATTCGCATCAAAAATGCAGATGGGTCTTGGTGTGAGGATGGCAATAGTATTGGGTCTCGGGCAGTTGATTTTTTCTCTTCCCTTCTCTCTCAGTCGGATCATGTTATTCGGGAAGATCTTTTTACTCATTTTACAGGAGGTCTTCAGCCAACTGATAATGAGTTACTATGCACAATTCCTATGGAGGAGGAGATTTGGAAAGTGATTGTTGCTATGAATCCAGACAGTGCTCCGGGTAATGATGGTTTTACGGGTTGGTTCTATCGTGGGTGTTGGGAGATCATAAAAGGGGATGTCATTGCGGCAGTTCAGGATTTCTTTCATGGAGCCAATGTACACAGGGGCCTCACAGCTACTACTTTAATCCTCCTACCGAAGGTTAAACAGCCAAGTGATTTTGGAGATTATCGCCCTATCAGTCTATGCAATTTTTCTGGTAAAATTCTGTCTAAGATTATGGCTAATAGAATTGCGAAGGTTTTGCCGGGATTAATTTCTAAGGAACAATCGGGTTTTGTTCAAGGTCGTAGTATCCAGGAGAACGTAATGTTGGCTCATGAGATGGTTCACCGGATTAATTATAAAACTCGTGGAGGAAATGTAATTTTTAAACTCGATATGTCCAAGGCATATGACAGAGTAGAGTGGGACTTTCTTCTCCGAACTCTCCGAGCTTTGGGTTTCAGTCCTTCTGCTTGTTCATTAATAGACCGGCTCATTAACAATAATTGGTACTCCCTTAGAATTAATGGTAATAGTTATGGTTTCTTTCACTCTACGCGGGGAGTTCGTCAGGGGGACCCATTATCACCTCTTTTGTTTGTGATGGTGCAAGAGGTTTTATCTCGTAACATTAACCGGGCTATTCAGGCTGGGAAGATTATCCCGTACAATCATGGTCGTGGCGGGGTAGTTATATCTCATCTTTTGTACGCGGACGATATGCTGTTGTTCTGCAATGCTGGAAAGAAGTCTATTCAAGCTCTTCGGGGTATTGTGCAGGAATACGAGGCAGCTTCAGGTCAGCTAATTAATTTGGCTAAAAGTGGATTCTATGTTTTCCGGAGTTTTTCTATACGGAGACGGAGAGATATTGCCATTTGGTCGGGCTGCCCTTACAAATCGTTCCCTTTTCAGTATCTCGGCATCCCTCTTTTTCATGGTAGAACCAAGCGGATTTATTTTGCGAATTTGTTGGAACGGGTCCTTCATAAAATAGATGGATGGAAGGCTAGACTGCTATCCTTTGGTGGGAAAATAACTCTTCTCAAATCGGTGCTATGTAGTATCCCAGTTTATACACTCGCTGCCATCAAAGTGCCGAAATTGTTCTGCATCAGATTGAAAGTGCTCTTTGCGTCCTTTTTATGGAGCTCGCGGGGTGAAAGAAGGACTCATTGGGTTCAAGCTTGGGATAGTATATGCCGGCCTTATTCGAGAGGGGGTCTAGGCATTCGCCGCCTCCATAGTGTCATGGCTACTCTTCACGCTAAAGCGGCTTGCGGCTTTTTATGTGGTGATAGTCTTTGGGCAACCTTTGTGCGCCTAAGTACATGAATATAGGTAGCGTTGTTAATTCCGCATTGGCTACTAAGGGTTGGAAGGCGGTTTTATCTCAAATGGAGTTGATCAAGGAAAACTCTCAATGGATTATTGGGTCAGTGATATTTGCTTGCGGCGGATAACCGGTGTGGGGTTATTCTTCATGGTCCATTACCTACGGATGCTTCGTTAAAGGTGAAGGATGCGTGGCCTTTATTGGATGATTTTCATCGCATCTCATCCCCGATCAAGCACTATCATCGGGCGGCATAGGGTGTCTATTCGCCTGGTTCTCAAGATCATCTAATTTTATGCCCACAAGTTCGGCAACTTTGAAAGTGCGGCATGTTACAACCGATTCGCAATAGAGGCACGCAATGGCTGGGCATCAAAGATTTGGCACGCCTTGGATCCCGCAAAAAATTAGTGGATTCATTTGGAAACTCTTTCATGGAGCCGTCTCCGTCCTGCTGATGAAAATCAAGTGTAAAGGGGTTTATATGGTATCTAAGTGTGTCTTCAAGCTGCGCGATAGACCCGAGTATTGAATCGGTATCTCACTTGTTCCTTCGGTCGAGGTTGCTAAGGAGGTTTGGTTCAAACTTTCTTGTTGTTCCAGCCTCTCTTGGATCGAGCTTCTATGAATCGCCTATTCCATTCATGGACAAAGGCAAAGATAAGAAATCGTTGGGGCGTGTGGCTTAGGAGCCTTTGTGTTCGGGTGTTGGGAAAACTGAAGTCTCGATAGGCCGCTTACGAGGCTCGCCCTATGGTGGCAATACATATTTTTCAAAAGGTTCGCCTTCATCTTCAAGAGTTGAGTTGCGTATATCACCCATCTTCGCTGGGGTTTTATAGCCTGCCGACTTGAGTTATCTCATATTCATATTAGCCCTGTTAAGTGTAACCGAGGTCAATGGCTTGGATGGGAAAGACCTACATCCGGCTTAAAGTCAATACCGATGGTTCTTCAAGACATGGGGAATGTTCCGGGAGGAATTATTCGTGATACCGATGGGGAATTTGATCTTTTGCTGCTCGCTTTCTTTTTGGTCGTGATCCAACACGTATGCGGAAATTATGGCTCTTCGATATGGTCTTCACCTGTCAGCGTGTGGATCGTGGTCTATCTCGATGGTGGTGGAGACCGATTCTAAAGTGGCAAGCATGGGCATTCATGGAGAAAGTGCTTTTCCTTGGCGCTACAATTACGAGTTGGAGGATTGTAAGAGGTTTAGTAATGGTATGGATTTGCAAAGATGTGCATGAGAAAGGAACAAAGTGGCCGATATTCTTGCCATGAAGCTCACAAGTCATCGTAGTGTTCACTCTTATTCTTCTATAGAGCAACTCCCCAGGCAGATTTTATCGCTTTTTCGACAAGATTTGCTTGGTTTGTATACCTATAGGAAAGGGTGATGGGTTGGTTTTTCTTGCCCTTGTCGGTTTAGTTGGGTTAGAGGTAAGGCTCCTTTGTCCCCCAGCTTGGGTAGGTTTGGTTGTCCCCTCCAATTTATTTTGTGTTTTATTAATAATACGCTCGCAGGTGCCGCCTTGCTTCTAAAAAAAAAAATAATAATAATCAGTTATCCATTTCTACCCAACCCAACTCATTCAATAACCGATCCTAATTACAAGTGTTTGGACATCATATATAAGAAGGCGGTCGCTCTCCATTTTACGCAACTATCCAGCTAGGTCGGTGGAGGCAACTAATCTTACTCCTACGAGTAAAACGGTTCTACTTAAAATTTTCCCAATCCTTCTTCAACAAGGTAATGTCCTCTGTCAAATCTTACAAGGTTTCTACTACAGTCCCTGTTCTATAATAATATTACTCTATATATATATATATATATATAGTACGGTCATCACTATTTCTTCTTTCTATGTTTTTTCTCCACATTATAAAATCACATCATGCGATTAATCTTCTAAACAATCACCCTTTATAAAACATTAATCTTACATTAATATAATCTCACAATAGAGCTCTGAGGTCATGGGTCAGTTACATATAAATCTTTACAAATAACCACTTCAACTATTGGTATGTATCCCATCAACTGTAACATTTTTTTAAATCCTATTTTCTATTTAGGCACCATCGTTTTAATTGACGAAATTACATAAACTGACATCATGTCATAAGTACGGATACAGAGATCTAATATATATATCTATATTACAATAGAACTCATTCTCACATATGTGCAATTGACTAAAGCTATTTAGAGGTTGAGATTAAAGTATCTTTAAAAAATTAATTGTTGAGATTCACTCTCACATTCACATGTGTGAGAGTAGTTATCCACTTTTAACTCTCTATTTTCTCTCACCATGTTACAAAGTCACCCCCTACAATTAATATTATGAGCAGTCACACCCTGAAATTAATCTTCTAAATCATTACCACTTACAATACAACAACCTTACATTAATATCTATTATACAATACAGCTCAGTCTCATAAAGAACGGCTGAGATTAATTATTTTACTTTATATCAAACGACTGATATTGATTATTTTACTTTATATCAAACGGTTAAGATTGCATATTTATACTTATATCAAACGGCTGTAATTTATTCCATGTCGCACATGTGTCCCCCTGAATCAGGACTGTCAAGAAGATTCATAATCTAATCTAAACTGCTTTTTATCTCATATATAAATCTCATCTAAACTGTTTTTATCTCATATAACTGATTTTAAATAGGTCTCTATTTAATTTACGACTTATTAAATCGACTTATTGGATATTTTACGTTTTTATAGTTTTACAGTTTTATGATTGCAAAAGTTTGTATTTGTATTTTTTTTCTTTTTAATTGTTATCGTAATTAACTTAATCAATTAATTTTTTTTCCGACCCGTAATTTCATATACAAATTTAAAAAAATTAAAAAAAATGTATGTTTTGTAATTTGAATTTTTTTAACTGTTATCGTAATTAACTTAAACAATTTAATTTTTGTCCGACCCATTTTGTCCGGCCGCAATTTCGTATACAAACTTTTAATTAATCTCTCTGTTCTGGAAAGAGGACCCGTTTGAAAGTCAATTTTTTGAAGAAAATAATATTTTTAGTAGTTCATTTCAACAGTATATTTTTGTCGGCCCGTTTTGTCAGGCCGCAATTTCGTATACAAATTTTTAATTAATCCCCCTGTTCTAGGCAAAGAGACCCCGTTTGAAAGTCAATTTTTTAAAGAAAATAATATTTTTAGTAGTTCATTTCCACAAGATTCGGCTTCATTTATTGATAAATTTTAAATTGGCCGTGCCATCCAAGCACGCAAGAGTACTAATCTAATCTAAACTAAACTGTCAAAAAGATTCCTAATCTAATCTAAACTGTTTTTATCTCATATATAAATCTCATCTAATTAACTGTTTTTATCTCATATAACTGATTTTAAATAAGTCTCTATTTAATTTACGACTTATTAAATCGACTTATTGGACAGTCTTATAAAGAACGGCTAAGATTGATTATTTTACTTTATATCAAACTGTTGAGATTGATTATTTTATTTTATATCAAACGGCTGAGATTGCATATTTATACTTATATCAAATCGTTGTATTTATTCTCAGCCGCACATGTGTCCCATCTTGAATCGAACTGCCAAGAAGATTCTAATCTAATCTAAACTGTTTTTATCTCATATATAAATCTCATCTAAACTGTTTTATCTCATATAACCGATTTTAAATAGGTCTCTATTTAATTTATTTACTTTATTAAATCGACTTATTTGATAGTCGAATTTCAATATCATGCAGACGCCGCCTTGCCTAGATCTTACTTAACGAGTCCAAGATAGATGAATAAGTTAAGTCCTTCATTCTCTTTTGAATAAAATTTTGATAAGAGAAATTACGTAACGAGAGAATTTGACGATAAATAAATAAGATAAAAGACAAAAATTTAGATAAAACAATTTTGTAGATATCTATAATACAATACCAGTTGTTTATTGTTTTACTAAGTGATCCAACCGGCCTCTTATTTCTCTTACATGTGCGAATGACTACATTATTATTTTACATTTACTCTTTACCGAGATTTTACGGTTTTACGCTTAATATTTTACGCTTTTATAGTTTTACGCTTTATGATTGCAAAAGTTTGTATTTGTATTTTTTTTCTTTTAATTGTTATCGTAATTAACTTAATCAATTAAATTTTTTCCGAATTCGTAATTTCATATACAAATTAAATTTTTTTAAAAAAACGAAGTTTTGTAATTTGAATTTTTTAATCATATCGTAATTAACTTAAGCAATTTAATTTTTGTCCGACCCATTTTGTCCGGCCGCAATTTCGTATACAAACTTTTAATTAATCCTCCTCGTCTCTGACAAAGAGAACCCGTTTGAAAGTCAATTTTTTTAAGAAAATAATATTTTTAGTAGTTCATTTCCACAGTATATTTTTGTCGGCCCATTTTGTCCGGTCGCAATTTCGTATACAAATTTTTAATTAATCCCTCTGTTCCAGGCAAAGAGGCCCCGTTTGAAAGTCAAATTTTTTAAGAAAATAATATTTTTAGTAGTTCATTTACACAAGATTCCGCTTCATTTATTGATAATTTAATTTTACGCTGCGCTACATCAAGACGCAAAAGTACTAGTAAGCTCAATTGGATTAATCTTCTAAATTATTATTTCTTACAATACATCAACCTTACATTAATATAATCTCACAATAGAGCTCAATTGATTGACTAAGACTATCTGACCATGAGGATTGATTCCGTCGAAAAATCAAACGTTCATAAATCAGTTACAAATAACTCTTTGCAAATAACCCCCTTCAACTATGGGTAGAGTTCGAACACTTGAAGTAATGTACCCCTCAACTGTAACATTTTTTAAAATCGCACCTTCTATTTAGACGTTGGCGTTTCAATTGACGAAATCAAATATACAGGCACCGTGTCATAGGCACGAACACGAAGATCTTGTGTGTGTGTGTGTGTGTATATATATATATATATATATATATGAACTCAAAGTTAGGGTAAATTCTGGATGGATCAGCAACATTTTCACCAATCGAATCATGTTAAATCGAAAAGAATGAAAAAGAGTTAGTTTTCACACCCATTAGATTATACAGAATTACCCTTATATGTAAGTCTTGATCTTTCCCTAAATTTTTTGAACCCAGTAAGTTCATTTGTTTGTCTACGGTGCGGACAAAAGGAGCAAACTTCAACTTTATCGCAGTGTTTAAAAAAGAAAAAGAAAAAGAAAAACCCTTGTTATTATAATCAAAACTAGTGATGCATCCGTACGTTGTACGATTTGTACTTGGGTGTAAAATCATATACTCAATCAAAATTGAATAATATACAATTAAAAAGTTTAATATGAGCATAATAAATAAAAATTGATAAACAGTACAATCAAAGAAAATCACATAATTTTTTTCAAAAGTTATTTTAAATTTTAAAATACTTCTTTATATACAACATTTTTCGTTGAAGATGTACGATTATTATAACTATTATTATCACATAAAAAATTCAAAGACCCTTAAGATTAGTAATTCTAAACAAAGCGACATAATGATCATGATTAAAAATAAAGTTTTTCAAAGAAAGTCGAGTAGACACTTTTATTATATGACATTGTCAGAAGTCAGAATCAGAACCTGCCCTCTTTGAAATTTGGATGAATTTCAATAATGTGTCAGTCATATTTTTGAAATAAAACAAGCATCACCGTAATGATCATTTGAAAGAATTCGACCTTCTAAAACATGTTTTATAGCCGTGTAATAATTAATCGTATGTTAATACATTGGTCAATGTTACGAAGCAACATTAATGAAGTTCCAACCTTCAAATTCAACTCATGATTTAGGATTCCAGAACATGAAATTCCATTTAAAACTTTAGGAATATCTATATCGTTTAAAAGATCAACGTTTTTATCAAAATGACACGAAAAAATTGAGTTTAAAAACAATCTTTCTTTTGAATTGTTTTTCAATATCATATAATCATTTATTGAATTAACCACATTAAGAGTTGGATATAGAATAACTCTTTTTTTTCAAAAAAACGATGAATCATCGGGACTGTTTGCAAATGAAGGATATGTGCTTTGTACAATTGGAGCGATTGGATCATTGAATTCCTTAAACAGCAGTTGATTGAGAATATCAACATAAGCACAATTATCATTTGGCTCACCAATTTTACCATCACCAATCTTCGCAATCCAATCGACAAAAAAAAAATTCAATTATTCGAAACTCTCGTTGAACCCATACTATGTATTTCATATTCGTTGTCAACCTCAATAGAGGTGAATCTCTCCATAAATACAATGAATTAATAGTGTGATGCACTATGTCTTGTATACTTCTTTTTGGAATAATATGCAATACTTGTCAAAAATCTCCACCAAACACATATATTTGAAAAATTATTATAAATTTTGGAATACTGCTTTATATATAATATTTATCATTGAAAACATACGATTATTACTTTTAATTCTATAAGGGGTGGTTTTAAAGTATGAAATTGTATTTATCCTTGCATATGCCATTGTACTTTGAATTGCTAATATTAAAGTATCGAGATAATCTTTCTTGCTACAAAATAAAAGCACCACAAAAAATTACATTTAAATATTGGATTGGTAATTTTCAAATAACCTTAAAAAAACACAAATGTTTATGCTACATATATAAATAAATATCAAATAGTTAAATAACAAACAGTTTGTTATATCTAATAAAAAAGGAATTAAAGTCGAAATAACAGACTCTAAGCAGAACCTCCAACACTAAAATGTTAAGAATAACATATTATGCAACATAATTTTATACAACTATTCAATAACAAAAGTTATTGAGTATAAATTTTTAGTGTGCCTTGGGAGAAGTCCTATAACAAATAGTTGATATTTCGTCAAGTCACCTTCCCTTTTTCGAAATATGTAGCCACATCATCCCCAAATAAACTCTAACATTGAATATTTTCAAACCATTTCACAGCTAGATTTCTTAGATTTCCTTTTTATTTTTTTAAATAAAATTTCAAGAGAAATTTGTTTGATACAAATTTGAATTTCAATTATTATTAAAAAAAATTGAGTTTAATTTAATTAAGTATGGAAAATATAAAGATCTTATAGTTAATTAATTATATCAAAGTACATATCAATATGCATCTTTACTTTTAAAAACATTTTATAGAAATAGAAACTTAGATCTATCGTATCAGAGAAAAAATTTAAGCATATGATTTTTTATGTTGGACATTTGTTTTATAAATTTAATTTTGACAAAAATGGAAAAATAAACATCGATTATGCACTTTTGACTTCAAATCGATAAAAATAGAGAAAAACATCGTAGATCTGTATATTTTAGTAAATATTCGTAAAATTAAAGTTCAAATTAACCTTTGCCTATTACCGATTAAGTTAAATTAATATATATCTTTTGTAAACTAACTTTAATAGGTTAAAGTTTTTTTGCAAATATTATACCTGAATTTTTAAACATGTAGGCTGGACAAATATATTAAGATTTTATTTGTTAATTTAGGTTTTTTTTTTGCATATATTAGACATGGATTTTAAACATATAGGCTAGACAAATATATTAAAATTTTATTTTTTAGCTTCAAATTTGATTAAAATGGGTAGAAAAAAATCTCATATATATGTATATATTTATTTATTTATTTTTTTTTTTTTGATAGGTAAGTGTGGTTACTTAGTCTTCAAATCTCTCCACCTCTTGCAGATCGGATATATTTATTTTCTTATAAATTTGTCAATTATTTGTTCAATCTAACCTTAGCCTATGTCCGATCTATAGATTTCACATATAAAATTATTTGAATTTTTATAAGTATTCGATGGTTAAACACAAAATATTTGAATGACAATAGGAGTAATGCATATGATGATACTTTATACAATAATTATTTTTAGAACTATTACTATTATCGGTGACAAGTAAATGTTAAGAGTAAATTTATTGTAAATACTCGGTTACTAATTTGTCATTTTATATTTACTAATTTATATGAAATTGTTTATAAATTTCATAATATGTCATAATTATGTATGTTTATATTATTGTTGTATGGAGTAAATTATTTGAAATTTATTGTTATATAATTTATTGATATTATTGATATATAAACTTGTTATAAAATATATTTTTAGAATAATGAAAATACCTAAGCACCTCGAACAACAAACTAGTTCTAAAAATCTTTAAATTTTAGAACTATAAGAATCTAAAATTTATAAGAACGAAGAAAAAGTAAACTTTTCATAAAACTACTCATATTACTCATAAATTAAGTTTCAAAACATCTTAACAAAATGATTTGTTTCAAAATATTTATTGCATTTAGTTTATACACTTCATCTGTTTGCAAATAACTATTGTTGACAATCATTTTATCTCTTGGAGAAACATTAATTTAATGCATGTGTTCTTTTACTAATTTGTCTTTGTCTATTAACAAATTTATCGACATCCATTTTTATATTTCTTATTACATCGATGAATAACTTTTAAATAAAGTTAGTTAAAATATTAAAGCTTTCATGAGGTAATGATAATATTCTATGTTGAACAATACATTATTTAGTAAACCATTAATGTAATTAGGTTTTTTACGAAACAAAAAAAATATTATCATTATTTTGGACGTTTACTAAAAAAATCTCTTTAGTAAACCATTAACTAATTCATTAGTGATGGGAAGTAACTATGTTACTTTGATTTATGATTTTAAACTAGTTTGAATAATATTGCATTGTAATTATTTGTCAAGACTATTATTAATAATGATGAGAAATGATTTATATTGAATCGATTGTTTCATCATTTAATCTTATTTACGAGTTTATATTACCATGGTGAAGATTTAGAAGCCAATATGCCAATTACAAATGCAAAAAAAAACATTAAATTAAAAAAGAAATGTGAAATCGGATATAGAATAAATTATTCAATATTTGATATTATTTTGGTATTGTATTTCTTGTCATTTCGTAAATCATATTGAATTATATTAAATGTTATACAATTTGTTTATATTAAATGCACTAAAGACATTTGTAAAGTTATTTGAATCTGAAAAGTTGTTGTCAACTTTATTAATTCATTTTCATTTCAATTTCCAAAAAAATTATGACAAATATACAAATTATAAATGTTTCTAAATTTAGAAAGTCACTTTTGTCATAATATTTTTATTATTTTCTCATTTACTTTTATATATGTATAGATAGTATAGTTCATTCAGGATCGTGAAGTGTAAAAAGTGGGAATATAGGGTAAATAAAATATAATTAAATGGAAGGTGTGCTTACATCCATACGAACATGAACGTGAGGAATTGCCCTTTTGCTACCAATTGAAGGGCAATATGTCGGTTATTTCGAAGGCAGGCCTTTACATACTTACATTTCTTTATCTTTGAATCTTGATATCAATGAATTGCATCCATAAACAGATTTCGCTACTTGTACAAACACCTCCCCTCCTCTCACTCTCTCACCCACACACTTGACTTGTACGGCCATGCATTCACTATTTTATTAGCAATTTAGCATCAAATCTCCCTCCGTGATATTTGTTTATCAAGTTAAAAGTGTTTCAGTTCAAGCTTTGTGTTATGCACAGCAGAAGACTTGCGAATAAATTAATAAAGTATAATATAATCAATCACAAAAAAGAAAGAGAGACTGGAGTCAACGGACTATCAAAATTTCATTAAAACTAACCTTGAAAACGTTATAGGGATACAGCTATATGGATACAATAAAAATTTTAAAACCCTTAAAAAAAAAAACTTACAAAGCAGTAAAACCCAAAAAAACATGACCAACCGGTTGCTTAGTCCAAAGAATTGTGACGCATTTTTTCAAGAGACGACTCAATAGATTTTGACAAAGCGATCGTCTAGTCCTTATTACTAAGCGACCACCTTGTCCCAAAACTCGCGATTTATTTGTTCAAACCCGAACAATTGCACTGAGGGACCCGGCTATGCCCCCGCACCCCCTTGAGGTCTATCCCATTCTCAACACTTTGATTCTTTCGTTTATTAGCTTGAACCACTTGACCTCGTGTCACTCTGATATTTTGTTAAAGATGATTGAATAAGTGAGTTGGCTAGGTAGCCTTTAATGCGCTCTATTGCTACAAAACATTTAGAAATTATGCATATTTCATGTGTCGAAGCATAATAGCTGGTCATCTGCATTGTTCCTGGCTCGCCCAAAACATCGATATAGATTAGTCAACTCAACTTAAGCTCGACCCCTTCCCTACAATATATCCCATCTCATATATACACTAAAAGCTCTTCCAGTTCCAGTGAAAGATAGATGTTATTCAGATTGCCACCATTTATTTGCCAGAATATTGTGTGATAATTTTAAATATATATTGACGTCAAAAATTTGTACCAAAAAAAAGAAAAAAGAAATTAATGGAAAATGATGCTTAAAATATACTCTCTCTCCGTCTCAAAATTATTTCATGCTGATTCAGACATAAATTAAGAAACAACAATTTGCTTAGATTATTAATATTATTTTAATATGTAGTTTTTTTTAAAGTTCATTTGTATGTAAAAGTATGATGAAAAAAATGAGGAAAAACTGGTAAAAATATTGTCTTAAAAAAATAGTTTAAAACAAGAAAATTATATTGAGACGAAAAAAAAAAAAAAAAAAGCAATGACAATAATTTTGTGAGGAGGTGAGTAGTTAAAAGGAAGGTGGAAGGACAGGGAATAAAGATCTTATAGACGGTGGTGGTGTTGGGTTGGTGGGCGGAGGGAGCGGGATTTGCCGTTGGGTGGGGGGGTTGCTCACATACTTATATACATATACATGTATATTTGTATAAGTGTGTCCGTGTGTTTATTTATTTGTTTATGTGATATGGGAAGACGATATCTTGAACAATTTGGTAATTTATATTGAATCCGAAATCCACCGGAAGAGCGCTTCAAGAAGCATAGGAAATGGAGCCTTCGATTTGATAGACGACAAATTGGACTTGATTTTATAGGAAGACAATTGTCATCTATTGATTGGTTAATCTGATGTAGACTCCAAATAGAAAGAGAATTGGTCAAACAGCTCTTTTTTCTTAAAGTCAAAATTGTGTGGTTTTGTTTCTAATAAATTGAAAACATAAAAGAAGGTCGTTTTATGCATCATCAATAAAGGAGAGAACAAAATGATAATGGTCAAACACCTTCACTTCAATTCCGTAAGCAAGCTAATCAATGAAAATCAATTAACAGTGTTTGAATGGTCAGAAAACATAAAATATGGATCAATGGATTGGAGTGATATATGGCATCATCTTCCATATATACAGTTGTACTGACTACTAAGAGAGAAAGAATGAGTTGAAGATGAACAACCTTTCAATATAATTAGTTACAATATCAATTCCTACTCTTTTAGATTATTGGTAGTTGGTTTCTTGGAGCCAATATAAGGTCAAACTTCAACTTAATCACTTTAAAAGTTGTTTTTAATTTGGTCTATTTTCGTCAAAATTCATTAAGCTCACTATATTTTTTTTCCCACAATTTAATCACTTTATTTTCACATAATTACCACATTCATCACTCCATCCATATATTTGGATGAAAAGTTTAATTTTTTTAGGAAAATAAAAAAATACCCTTACTAAATTTAAGGGTTTTGATGATCTCCTTTTCCTCTCAAACATAATTTTTTATTGAGTGACTTGAATTTGTCAACACACCTTTCAAAGGTAATGGGCATTATTGTCTTTTCAAAAATTTTCATCCAACTTAACTAACAGAAATGACTCTAGTGACCTTATTGACTTTCAGAGCCAAGTGAGGAAAAAAAAGAGTAGAGTGAGCTTAATGAATTTTGACCGAAAGTAGAGTGACCTAATTGAGATTTAAACCTTAAAAGTTTTGCAGCTATGGTAGAATATCAAAACTTAAAGACAAATTACAGAATGTGATTGTATTAAAAAAAAAAAAAGCAGCGGTAAAAAAAAAACACAGAGATTTAAATCATTATTGAGCTGCCCGGCCCAATAGCCCCAAGCATCGGCCACGTGCACAACACGCTTTCTTTAGTCACAAGTGAAACACGTGCACTTCGCATAATCCAAGATCAAGTCATGAGCGACAATGCGCCTTTTAAACTACGGACATAAAAGCGAGCATGAAACCATTCCTGAAGCCCTGGGGGCCAAGTGTAAAGGAGTGGGCCAAATACCTAGCAGGCAAATATGTGACAACTGGGAAGAAGGGTTAAGGAGGGCATGCTCACCATACTAGACAATACGATAACGGTCATCTTGGACGTGGGCAGTTATCTACGGGAAACGCACCTCCACATTCAAAACGTGGCCGTTAAGTTGGACGTGGCAATTAATGTGCCCGCCCAACACGTTCCGACATTGAATGAGAAGTTATCCAACACTCCATGAAGGCTATATAAACCCCTCAAAACGCGAGGGAGAGGTATGTTATTCTCTACCTAAGCAAAACTCTGTCAAATTAATTATTGAATTGTGTTAAGGCTGATTCATACACCGAAGTGCTTTTGCAGGGATAGCCCCTGCCCAGTTCACGGTTCGTGTTTGATTCATTGACAGGTTTGGGCCTAACAACAAGGATAGACTGAAAGCCGGATATCCAATATTTCAAGCCCAAGGTCCGTGGAATATTTTGGACGCATCGCTTGGTTCCATTGGTAGAAACGAAGATTTTGCTAGTGCAGATTCATTTTCCAATGACTTTACATGTTTCAAATATGGTGGCGAATGGTGTTAACGGTGGCAATCAGTTGGAGGAGGGACACACAACCACACCCAGCATGGACATTCAGGATGACAACAACTTTCCACCTCCACCTCCACATGATGCTCGTCACCAGCTTAATCAAAGACGGGGTCTAGATTCTTTAGCCAGGAGTGTCATCGCTGCAGCTTGGTTTGGCTAACGAAGTTCCCGGAGGAGGCCGAGGGCATTTGGGGGCGTATGCACCATTGAACCAACAATTAATCGTTATAGGCAAGCCTCCACTGCCAATTGAATTGGAACCCCTTCCGCAT